>CM069907.1:65420917-65718365 GCA_036172215.1 Camellia granthamiana
ATGTGTCCGTGGATGTTGGTAGTTGAGTATTGTCTTGTTTACATCCTTTCTTACTTTGTATTTGAGTTATAGGATGTGTTGGGCAGGTTTGTTACAGGTTGGTTGTGCTTGGGAGCCAAGTGTTGCTGCCCAGATTTTTGGCCGGTCGCTCGAGCGAGGGTTTGGTCGCTCGAGCGAGGGTAGTTTTTGTTTCTGGTGGCTCGAGCCAGGATGGCTTCGCTCGAGCGACCGATTGCGTCTGGCCCAGACCTGAAGGTTGCATTTTCTGGCTCGAGCGAGCTTTTCTTCGCTCGAGCGATCTGGTCCATTCTTCGCTCGAGCGAGCTGTCCTTAGCTCGAGCGAGCGTCGTATTGCAAATCGGAAAATTTGCACTGTTGGCTCGAGCGAGCGTGTTTGGTCGCTCGAGCGAGGCCAGTTTTTGTGTCTGGTCGCTCGAGCGACGGGGTCTTTGCTCGAGCGAGCCTGTTTATATCAGCAAGACAGCACCGAATTAAACATCACTTTTTCTAAACTCTATCTTCTTCAAACTCTTGTTTTGAGAGCTTCTCTCTCTACACTTGCACTCTCTCTAAGAATTGATCTACCTAGGGTGATTTCCTACCCTAAGGCCTTTGTTAATAAGATAGAGGGTGTTGAGATCTTCGTTCTAATCGGAAAAAGTTGGGATTTGGAGCACTTTGGGTTTTGGTCTTCATCTCTGTTTGGGCTCTGACTTCGAGGTAGGGATAACCTACTCCATCTTATGAGTTGTGTCTTTGAATTTTAGCATTTTGATATGTTGGGGTTTGTTGGGTAATTTTGAGAAAGTTTGGGTCTTTTGTGTAATTTTACAAAAGTTGGGGCTTTATTTATAATAAACCTAGATGCATGTTTGGCATAGAGAAATGAGATTTAATGTTGGAACATTGATAGAAATGGAACTTTGGGGTTATTTGAGAATTATGGTAATTTACCCTAATTAGTTTAATTAATTAATGTATGTAATTAATTAAAGAAAACGAGGAATTGAATTGAGAATGATGGAATTGAGGATGTATGGGACTAAAGGGTGTAGTTGAGTCATTCATTGCTCACCTAGTTGAAATGTTGATATACTATCCATTTGTGCATTTATTTCCTGTTTAGAGATAATTGCTTTGGGCTACCGGTAGAAGGTAGTGTTGATTGTAGTAGACAATGCATGATGATTAGGCAAACTAAAACTAATCGATTGGATGTGTCATAGAGTATGACGGTTAGTAGAATACATTAGCTTGATGTATTGATTGATTGCGTATATGATTATGTGTTTATATGCATTGCTTGTGTATGGGAGGAGATGAGGGATGTACTCCACGGTTTAGGGGAAGATGGGGGATGTACCTCTAAGCCGGTTAACAGTTTAGGGGAAGATGGGGGATGTACCTCTAAACCAGATTAGTAGTTATGGGAAGATGGGGGATGGACCCGGGGATGCAGCTCATATGCTCTCCTATTGCAGTTATGATATAGCTCTTACGCTTATCGATTGAAGTGTTGTTTGGATTGATTTGATATAGCACTAAAATGTATATCGTTATCAATTGTGAAGTATAGAAATGTTTCTATGATAAGTTGATGCGGTACCAGCATGTGTATCTTGAAGGAATTTCAAAAGTGTTTTAGTGAGGGATTATAATCTCATCAAATGTTTTGGCCAGAGTACTGAGCCGTGTTTTCAAACTCAAAGTTGAATAAGAAATGGAAGGTGAAGTGTAGCGTAGACTTGATTGTCATGGAGTTGTCATATGATGTGAATGAATGTATCTGGGTTGACCATCTATCAGTTGTTGATCTTCTAGTCATTACTCATAGTTGGTTTAGTGTATTTCTACTGGGTTGTGGCTCACCCTATATGGGAACATCATTTTCAGGTACAGGTAGCAGGTTACCTCCAAGGACATAGCTTGGAAGGCTAGAGGCAGACAGACTGCTTTTGTTGCTTTATTTTCTTTGACGTATTATTTGTGGATCCAAGCCAAGGGCTTAATGTGTAATTGAGTTAGTACTCTCTTATTTGTAACCAAGTGTTAACTTGGAAAGCTGTAAGCCCATAGGGCATTTATTTCTGTGTTGGTATGTAATGCTTCTGGTAAAGGACTACCCTGTTGAATAAAATGATGTTTGTCTCTCATATCAATGCATGTTAATATTGGTGGGTTTTATGTATTATTTTGGGGGCGTGACAGATTCCATGCTAACTAATATTGCGGGAATCGACCCAAAGGTGTATGCTTCCTTAAAGTTAAGCTATGATCGGTTAGAATCTAGTGATGCAAAATCATGCTTCTTGCTATGTTGTTTCTTTCGTGAAGATGCTAATATTTCAATTGAAGTGTTGGCGAGACACTGCATAGCGAGAAGTTTGCTTGGACAAAACACAAATACACTAATAAGAGCAAGCCGTCGAGTACTTACAGTGGTCGATATCCTCAAAGATGCTTGTTTGTTGTTAGAAGGCAAAGATGAAAACTTTGTCAAAATGCATGATGTCATTCGAGATGTTGCTCTTTCAATTGCGAAAGATGATGGCAAGGAAATTCTAGTAAAACATTTTGACAAAAAGTGGCCCGAGAAAGATACATGCGAATCTTCCTCAGCAATGTCATTAAGGTTCGACAACACTCTTGAGCTTCCGGATGATTTGCTATGTCCACAACTCCACACCTTGACCATACTATTGAAATGGAATATCAATCCTTTGCTTAATGTTCCAGATAGGTTTTTCAGTGGAATGGAGAAACTTACAATTTTAGAATTGTATAGATTCTGTATGTTGCCGCCATTATCTCTTGCTAATTTGGTTAACCTTCGGATGTTACGGTTAGATTATTGTGAGTTGGGAGACATAGCTATACTCAAGAATCTAAATAATAACCTTGAAATACTTACCCTTCGAGGTACTAATATCGAGGTTTTGCCCTCAGAGATAGGACAATTGACTCGTCTTCGGTTGTTAGATCTGGGAAAATGTAGAAAGCTTACAGAGATTCCACAAGGTGTCATATCCAATTTGTCTCGCCTGGAAGAATTATACATTTTAGATAGCTTTGACCAATGGGAGGCCACAACAACCAACAACAAAAGAAGCAATGTGAGCCTTGATGAATTGATGAACTTGACGCAATTAACCACTTTACAGATTCACATACCAAATGTCATGCTATTGCCCGAGGACTTTTGCTTTGTTAACTTGATCAGATTTAAAATATCAGTGGGTAAGAAAGATGATTTTTATTATTCAAAGTCGTGTAAACTTGCAGGTGTTTCCTTAATGGACAAGTTTATCGTTTTGTTGATGAGAGCTGAAGAGCTACATTTGGAAAAAATTGAAGGTTTACAAGAGGTGCTGCATGACACTGGTGGAGAGGGGTCTTTGATGGAACATCATGGACTAAATCGATCAGGGTTCTTCAATAATTTAATTGCATTAACAATTCAAGATTGTAGGTTGAAATATCTCTTCTCCCTGTCCTGTGCAAGAGGATTTCCACGACTTCAGAGACTACAAATAGTTGATTGTGAGATGATGGAAGCAATAGTTGGAATTGAAGAAGAAAAAGATGAAGATGAACTCTCAAGTCAGGTAATTAATTTCAGTCAGTTGAAATTTTTGAGTCTCGAGAATCTACCCAAGCTCATAAGCTTCTACCCCAAAGTGGAGAAGATGTCTACATCCGAAGGAAATTCTTCTACCCAGGCACAATTTTTGTTTAATGAAAAGGTATGCTTTATCTATACCCTTTTTATTTGCTTTAATCCATTATATCTAGTTATTATAAAATGCTTTATGCATTAGGAATACAATCAAACAGTGCTAGGTTATTTTCAATAAAAATCAAAATTGTTAATCCCCAAAAAAATCACCAAATGGTTGGTCACACAGTGGCAAGCATGAAATCATTACAACAAATTAAGATTTTAAAAATACAAAGTTATGAATAAAATTAATTTTTAAGAACAAAATATTTAAGTCGTCAAAAGTGTCGTCGTTGTATATTTAGTGATGAAATTAGATATTTGGTGATGAATTATTATCATTTTTTGACCAAAATTTGTCTTAAAAAGTGAGCATCTTATGCACCAAATTGTTTTCTCTTAAAGTACATTTATTAATCACATTTTTAAAATTTTGATACAAAAGTCTGTTTTTTGACTTTTTAACAAAAATTAGTCCCTAATGTTTCTCCCTTCATTTTGGGGACAAAAATTTGATTTTTAAAACTCTTTTTCCCTTCCCTCTATAAATGAAGAGAAATATCAATTATTTCTATTATTTCATTTCCATGTCAAATTTAATTAATCTATTTTTATTTTTATTTTTATTTTATTTTATTATTATTTTTTTTTTCACCAAGTATTCCAAATGAAGCTTTAGGGATTGGTTTACTTTTAGATTTGCTACTAAACAAAACTAATGTGCTCCTAGCCCCTACCCATGATCTATATGAAGTAAAATTTAGATGAAGCCCCAAAGCATTAATCTAAATTTTTTATTTTAAATGTTAAAAATACGCATTACTAGTTCAAATTTATGTTGACAGGTAAATTAACCTAGCAAAAAACTTATGCCAGCATGCTTGTGTGATTTTTTTTTTTTTTTTAAATTGATAAAAGATTTAATTATAAATATGAAAAATATTATATCAAACTAGACAATTAAAATTCAACAGTAGACAAAGCCATATATTGTATCAATGGAAAATACCAACTGAGTTGTGATACATGTAGTAGCTTGAAAATTTTTGAAGTTCTAATGTTTATGCTATGAAAAACTTTTGAGACTCTTAAAAAGGTTCTTTCAATCTGATCAACAATAATGGTATGATCTGTTAAGTGTCAATTTTTAATTTATCACAAATCTAGTCATATAAGGACATAATTGTCTTGCCACATCATTTTGGATGAATTATAATGTAACGCCCCGAAAATGATTCAACATGAACTTCCCAAACTAATAGACATTCACTACACAATGACAAGAATCCTTCCATCTTCACATTTATAATAAATAGGTTTAATACAAAAGTTTCACATGCGGTATACATTCACAACATAAGGGAATACATGAATCTTACATCTTCCAATAAAATGCCCTAAAGGGCTTACATCTTCCAAGGCAATAGCCCGGTTACACAAAATGGTCTCTTGGACCCAAACACATTAGCCCTTGGCTTACAAAAAGGATCACAACAAAATAAGAGCTATGTACTCTTTACAATTATCCGCGCCCTCAACTTGGCAGGATCACCACGTCTTTACCTGCACCAAAGTCCCATAGGGGTGAGCATAAAGCCAATAGAGAATTCTCACAAAGTATATACAGTTATGCAATTCTCAATGAAATATAATGTTCATGCTATGCCATGCTCTCTAAAAAAAGATTTCAATTCATGCTCCTTCAAAATTTCCATTTCAATAGAGTTAATAATCTCAACATATTCAAACAAACTTCCAATCTTAATCAATAGGGGCAGCAAAAACGACACTGGTAATCCCTGGGTTGGTGTCTGCAAGTGGATTCTACGAGTACTACCAAACTGTCATTTTTACCGGTATTTACCGGAAGGCTCAACACCTATCCGTGCAGTTTTCTGGTCTTTCACCATGGACACTCATGCCAACTTATCAAAGTCATCTACACCCCCTAACTGGACTTACCAACGTGTTTACCCCTCTCACGTTTTCCATTATTCCTTATTACAATATAATCCTTTTCAAGTGAACATGATGAGGATGCAATAATAGTAGTAATTCATTTCATGCACATTAATGATAATATATCAATGAGGACATGATGCAATGCGATGAATTTTCCATATCTTATAACATTTCCCCCATTTTTAAAGTCTCCACAATAAAGTCAACAATCACATCTTCCATTACCACTTTTTAATGCTCTTCCCTAAGATAACCATATGTTATCTACACTTAGCCCGCAATTCACTTTTCACAAGTCTTAACAATATAGTCTCATCAAGACTACCAGTAATGTTTTTCAAAGATTAATTCTCACAATCCATAATGCACAACAATTATCATCTTCCACTTAAATATTTCCATACATTCAACCATAGTTTCAAAAAGGAAAAGTCATCCACTCTTTTATATCAAGGAAGTTATCATTTCATTATATCACATTGTGAAATTCACATTCATTTACTTAGTTAAACACAAGAAAAGAAGAATTTCATAGTTTTTCTTATGTTTTGAAAACTCCCAATTTCTAGGGTTTTCATCAAAACCCAACAATCCTCCCATTTCATGGTGAAACCCAATCAAAACCATATATATATATATTAATATAGCATTAGAACATTCTCATGGATAAAAAGGAAGTTGAGATTTTAAAACCCCTCTTTCAAAACTCCCTTTCTCTCTCTTCATTTAGTGCAAGAATAAAATTAACACAACAACCTCATGGAAGTTTTAAAATCAACATTTATGAAGCAAAACATGTATATATAACTCAAGAATTCCCTACCTCAAGGTTTGACGGAGAAATGGAGTAGAAACCCTAGGATTCAAGGATGAGAGGAAGCTTTGATCTCTACCACAACAAGTGAAAACTCTTGCTCTAGATCTTCAAGGTTGTGAGGGATGATGATGATGATCTAACCAATGAAGCAAGAATCAAAGGTTCTTGGTGCTTTGGTTAGGGTTTTTAGAGAGAAGGAGGAGAGAAAATGTTTTTAGAGAGAGCGGGAGATGTATTAGAATGAGATACAAACAGCCCAAAAGAGTAAAAAAAAAAGGGGTTTTCAGACTGGTCCCGCCTCGCACGTGCCCCCGCACGTGCGGCTGCCCTCTCTCGCACGTGCGGCTGGTCCGGTACCTCCCCCCCCCCCCCCACACTTGCAATTAAAGCAGTGTGCTATGCCAAACGACCCTTGAATTCCGCACGTGCGGCCTCACTCCCCGCACATGCGGCTCCCCTCCCGCACGTGCGGCTCCCCTCCCGCACGTGCGGCCCTTGGTTTTCCAGCCCAGAATTTTTTCCCCTTTGTTTCTAGGCACCTAGGATCGGACCTCTCCTCCTTCGGGACAAAAGAAGATCAACTCCAAAGTGGCAAAAGCAAGAATTTGAACACACTTCTGAACACGATAACAATTTGAATGATTTAACAAGACTTCAAGTGGAACTCAACACACTAACGTGACAATTTCGGGATTAATCAAGGAAAAAAGGGACGTATGGCATGCTCGGTCATCATATATAATATTTAAATTGTGATTTTCTAATATTTTTATTATAAAATCTAATAGTAAATGGGATTCAAACTCAAACATTACCATCAAGCCTTGACACCAGGAAATATACTCTTATTTAGGAGATTCTATAAGTTTCTAATTTCAATATTCTAGATGGAATTTAATGTGTTTTTAAGTTGGAAAATTCTATAATACACACCCTTTAAAATGATTATTTTAGTTATGATTCATTAGATCATATGTATCTCCAGTTATGCCATTTTCCTCTTTAGTTATAATCAATTTTTTTCTTTAGTTATGACATTATTTTAGTTCTGACTTATAGGATCCTTGGTTATACCTTATGTGGTGTTTGGTTATAACTTTTATTTATTTATTATTTTATTTTTATTTTCTTTTAAGTTAAGACTCAGAAAGTATAGAATTTTTTATTTTTTTCTTTAGTTATAAAATACATATTTAAAGAGTGTGTATCATAATATTTCTCCTTTATGTCTAAACAACTTTTCACCATCTAAAAAAAAAGTCCAAACAACTTTCTTCAACGCACCACATTTTCCTACTAACAGTGAAGGATTATATAATTGTATGTTTTAACTGAATTTAGGCCGTGTAATTGATGAAATGAAGAATTTAATAACTTTTTTAAATTGTATTAAGGTGTGGGAAAAATAATTATGGTATTACAATATCGTTTTTATTCTTTTTTAGGATAACATTATATTATTATATTTAAAAAAAAAAATCTGTAATGATCTACTTTTCAACTAAATGTTTTAAAATAATATTATCTAAAAGGGTATTTAAGAAATATTGTCATGCTAAGAGTGGGAATAGGCCAGATCAGCCAATTGTTTATGGTAATACTTTTTATTATTAATAATAATATTTGATATTACAGTAAAACTCAATAAATTGTAATAGTCAAATATAATATATAATTTATACAAAAAAAAATTCAAAAGTATAAAAGAAAAACCCAAACAAATATACAAGGAATAAGATTCAAACATTAGTATAGGACAATCATCCTGATAAGATGCAATATAATATTTGTCAATAAGAGTAAGGACCCCTAAAAAACAACCTTTATTGAGAAGGAAGAGGATCTCCTTCATTCTAGATTTTGGATTGGAGTGTGCTGTCTGAGCCTGTAAGGCCCACCACGGGTCTCATTTTGATGATCTGAAAAGTTCATTTTGCTGGGCACTTCGTTTATTTCATCCAAAAAAAAAAGAAAAAAGGTTGATCTCATAACTATAATTTGTTCAATTTTTCATTAAAAAAATAGACAACAATTGTGTTTTTTAAAATAAATTATACATTTTTTCAGTGAGAAACATAATAAATTGAACAAGTTATAATTATGGGATTGACCTAATTTTTTGTGTAGATGAACTACATGAAGTGTCCGATAAAATAAACGGTTCGGATTATTGAAATGGGACCCGTAGTGGAGCTCATGGGCCCAAATACCAGCCTCCATCGACATGGAGATGGGCATCGTACCGGGCACCAAATCTATAGAGAATTCTACCTCACAATGGGGTGGTAACTCGGTGAGATCCTCAGGAAAAACATTCGGATACTCACAAATCACTTTAGGAAATATCCCCTGGATTGCACTACCATCATCAAGAAGAAAACTAGGTTTACCTTAACTTCGTGGGTCATACAACGGTGACAACCCTCTATCAGCTCTATCTCCCAAAAAATAAGAACAATCCCCGCCAACGGTGTATACCGTAACCCTTCCGCGATAACAATTTATGACGACCCGATAAGAGGACAACCAGTCCATACCAAGAATAACATCAAACTTCGACATTTCCAATATCACCAAATTAAAAGGGAGTTGATGTTCAACTACCTCAATTACACACCCACAACACCCCTGATTCAAGACAACTTGACTGCCAATTGGTGACTCAACTATAAGCGAAGACTCTAGTTGTTCTACTGCTAGGCCCAATATTGATGCAAATGTTGATGCGATAAATGAATGAGATGCTCCCGTGTCTATCAATACGTTGGCCCAAGTGTTATAGATAAGATAAGTACCTCTCACCACTGATGGTTCAGATGATTGGTCAGAAGCTGTGACTACATAAACTCACCCTTGGGGCCTCTGCTCACCTCTATCTCCTCTCAAAATGTTAGCCGGTTGTGTTGACTATGCTGATATGGCCCTTCTATTGCCTTTGCTGAATGCCCAAACTGAACCGATTAATAATTCTGTCGCTGACCTTGGCCTACCTGACAACTCCCAGAATTTTGAGATCCAGAAGCACTTCCCGTCCCGACTAGCTGTGGGTAAGACCTCTTCATGTGCCCCGATTGCTTACAATGGTAACATGTAGGCAATTGGCTCCTTCCTTGGGCTAGGCTTTGAGAACGTGTTGGTTGTTGATGACTAGGATTTTACTTGCACTCCACTGCTTTGTGACCTTGCTGGCTACATCAGAAACAAGTAACATTGATAGGACCCGTGCTTCCAAAACTTCTCACAGAAGGAAGAAGAAGATGAGGCCCTAGATTTCTTGGAAGATCCTGTATCACCCTTAGATTGGGCATAACTCAGCCTTCTATGTCTCTGCCTAGCTTCCTTAGACTCTAACATAATCTCTACATGAGCAGTGGCCTCAACCAGTCTATCATACTCCCGATACATATTACCCATCACCTTCATTAGAATTTTGGGCCTTAGTCTCTTCTCAAATTCCAAACATCGATGTTCCTCAGTCGCCACAAGCTCGGGTGCAAAACCTACTAGACTAGTAAATGTGGCCTCGAATTCCGCCACTGGGGTGTCCAACTGCCGAAGTTCCTCAAATTGCTTTCTCAACCTCTCCCTAGCCATAGGAGGAAAAAACTTCTCTTGTAAGGTGTGGGTGAATGCCTCCCAAGCAAGCTTTACTCTATGCTTAACAGTCTTTCACCACTGACCCGCCTCTCCTTTAAGTTGGTAGGCTGCCAATGATACTCGGAGTTCTCCATCACGAATGTCTAGAATCTCGAAGGACTTAATAATTTCCTCTTGCCATTCGTCCGCCTTCATTGGATCAGGCCCGCCACTGAACTCTGCAGGGTTCGAATGGAAGAATTCTTTCTTCAAGAAAGAGGTTCGAGTCTCCCCCTCTATTGTCCCTATCGCTTGCTTAGCTCGGATATTTCCATGGACTCTTAAAGAGCCCCTGTCATCTCTCGAGCTAATACCCACATTGCATCTTGGGTTGGAGGGATGGTCGTATCGTTTTACCCTAACCCTTCTTCTTGGGGAGGTAAATCTTGCTGAGTCGGCATATCTTGGCTACCTCGGTATGGCTTGCCACAACCTCTGCCGTGTCCAGACATCCCATATACAGATAAGAAAGAAGGATTTAACTCACAATTCGTACACTATACACGTCACCCATGGGTTAGACACACATCTATGTAGATATCTGTGTCACATAAGGCACACTACATAATCATATAAACAGCACATACAAGTTTCTCCCTTAAAATTCTGACTAGTCACATGGCACTCAAGGACATCCTAGTGGAAAAAGCATTGATCATGTGCCTTTCCAAAAGGATTTCGATGACTGCAATAGGCACCAGTAACATCCTATGAGATTAACTCCATACATACATTATCACATAAATAGGTAAGACACATAAGATAAACTAACATCCCTTTCTAACACAATAGCCCTATGTAGTAAAGCCACTTCCCATGAGCTCCAGGTATTTAACCCGATTAGCTCTGATACCAATGTGTAACGCCTTGACCAACAACCCTTCCTGTTTCTCTTTCTCATCTGGGCATTACCAATATAGGATAAACAACACAACAAAACAAAATAGAAATGATACTCATTAACAACATTCCTTCCCTTTTGAACTATTTTTAAATTTCACAACATTGTCTCTTTACATTTACAACCGAAAACAAAATAGTTCAACAAGTAAGGAATGAATTAGCCAAAAATTTCTTTATTCTTGTTATATCAAAATATCTGACTACACATAGTCATTTAGAAAGCTGTCTCTAGCACACACAAAATATGATTCACCACAGGCTTTCATGTCCAAGAAGTGTTCTTCAAACCAAAACATTCATTTAGGGAGCACTTCATCTTCATTACCTAAAATGTGGTTAGTTTTGGGGGTGAGCAAAAGCTTAGTAGGCAATGAACTTAACAGGTTATAACATTAATCGGAAAAACACATGATCATGCAATGCACCATTATATAATTATTGTATTATGTATATATATGAATGCCCTTATGCATGTGTATGCAAATGCAAGTTAAGTACACATTTCTTAAATTCAGACAGGGCGGTAAATATACCATGACCTTCCAAGTAAGAGTCGAAATTCAAAACACATACATAGATATAGATTTTGTACACTTAAAATAGTCCCACATTTGCCAACTCTAGAAATGGCGTGGCGACGGGCACACAAAAACATTTTTTCCTTCCGCATTTGCCAACTCCAGAAATGGCAAGGCCATGGACACCCAAAACCATGTTTTTCTATGTTCGCCGACTCCAAAAATGACAGGCTCGTGGACACCCAAAAATACTACATTCATTAATGTAAGGGCCAAAAACCCCCTTCTTTGCTATTCATGAAACAAATCACATGCATTCATACATTCACTATTTCTAAAATATGAATCTATGACAGAAATTTAAAGCAAGCCAAGTACCAAATAATACCCTATTGGCTACAAGTTCCAAGGCGTTGCCCAGTTACACAAAAGTGGTGTTTACACCCAAACACGAATAGCCCTTGGCTTACAAAAAGAAAACAAATAAAAACCGAGCTTTGAGCTCCTAAAGTTCCTTCTTGCCTTCACTTCGGCAGAGGCACATCGCAATCACCTAAAAATGGTTTCCATTAAAGGATGAACATAAAGCCCAGTAGAGATAATCTAAATAAAGTGCATCTAGCTTAACAATATCATGAGGTGCAATGCATATGAGATGCCAATGTAAAAAATATAGGTTTTCTCATTTTGAAATTCTCATGCCATGCACTTGTTCAAAAACATAACCAATTTAATCATCCATTTGATAGAACAAGGGGCAGCAAATATGACACTGGTAATCCCTAGGCTGGTGTCTGCAAGTCGGCATAACTAGCACTACCAATCTCCACTTCACCAACTCCTAACCGAAAGGCACGTGGTACCTACTCCGCGCGTGTTTTCGACTTTTCACCCTGGACTGTCAGGCCAACTTAAGCAATACCAATCTACACCCCTTATTCAGACTTGCCAAATGTATTTACCCCATAACTCAACACATTTCAAATATTCCCAATGAATCAATATAAAACAAAATCCATTTCTCAAATCCAATGCAAGAATTAAATCATCAGATTATGCAATGTTCAATGCCATGCATGAATTTGAAAATATTTCAATTTACCTATTTCACATGCAATTTCTATAATGATCAATACAACCCTCCACAGTTGCACAAATAATTATTTCTGTACAAAATATAAATTTCAAGAGATAAATATAACTCATAATCTCATATTTTCAATCATTTCAACATAGGAGTAACAATCACATGTTCAATCTCCTCTTTCCCAACTCAATCAAGAATCATAATATTCTTAAAAAAAAATTCATCAATCTTCCCTTTTTATTCAAACTGAAGAATTCATCAAGAATTTTCATAATGCAAAAAATAACATACGTTTCTTTCAACAATTCTCAATACCTCAACATGATAAATATTTTCATCTTTCTCAAAAGTTCAATATTTTCATAGTTAACAATTTTCAAGGGAAACCTCAATGGTTTTCAATTCCCAACAACATTCTCATGAATCCCATCCCTATAAACATCCACTTTCAAATTCTCATTTGTTCAAATAAACATATGTTTTTAACTCTTGTAAGCTTTTCACAAACTCATCCCAAAAATCTAAATCTTAACATTTTAAATTTCTAGGGTTTTATTAAAATATGGGGATTTCTTATTTAAAAAAATACATTCAACATCCATGAGTCATACAAAACTAAACTCACCGTTAACATGAGATTTTCAAAAAAAAAAAAGTTGAGAACTTCCCCCTTTTTATACATTTAATATACTATTAATAAAACCCTAATCTTTTCAAATATCACACTATCAAAATAACACATAATAAAGCTAAAACGGATACACAATGTTTAGAAAATCTCTAACTTAAGTTCTAGAAGAGGAGAAGGAAGAAAATGCCCCAAAATTGATGGTGCCAAAAAAATGATCTCCATTGCACAAAATGAAATCCTCACCAAGCTCTTTACTTTGATCTCAAGAATAAGGGTCCAAAACCTAATAGATTTTGGTGGATCAAAGATTTTGTGTAATGAATGTTTAAAGAAAAAAAAAATGAGAGAGAGAGAGAGAGTCAACCAAGAGGTAGAGAGCAGAGAGATGGAAGAAGAGATGAAAAGAAAGAAGAAGAAAAGAGAAAAAGAAATGTGGGAAAGGAGTGGAAGGGGCAGCCCCCGCGTGGGTTGCCTCTCATTTACATAATATATATATATATATATCAATTAAAGTATTGTAGCTTGCTTTTTGTGCTCCTTTCAGATACGATTAGCCCTACAGTTCGGACTCCTGTTGTTCTGAATCTGATTTCACAAGTACAACGTGAAATAGATAAACACAAATGAGTCCAAATCCTGCAAATATTTTGCAAAATTGATGTTTGAATCAAATGCCAAAAATGGACAGCTTTGCCAGATTTTAGAGTTGCCACATAAATATTTTTGGGAAATTTTAGAAACCCGTGACTCATGCCAAAGGCCATTAGTTCGTCATCACCAAAGTGTCTCGGCTCAGGAACTTAGGTATGAGAGGGGAAGGTCATGAATTGAGCACCCCGCTCACCCGATCAAAGATCGACCTTTACTAATCATGATGTGAATCTTATGTACATTATATGCTCTTGTTCTGATTATTAGCTATTTTTACTAGGTGATGCACACAAGTATAGACTAATTTACAAAAGTTGGAACGCTTTGATTTCATGTTTGTTTGAAAATTGGTTTGAATACACATCACTTAAAAAAGTGAGTTTGCATGTACATTAATCAATTCATCCCAATTTTAGCAATTAGCCTTTATCCACAAGCATTCAAGAGATATATCAAATAAGCACTTAGCCTCATGGTGACATGCATGATATGGCACCACAAACATACATGCAATATGTTAAAACAAAAAATGCTCACCTAGTACTTCGAGGCAAGCCAAGGAAAATAAAATGATTAGAAAAAAAATGTATGATTCTGACAATGCAAATGACTAATGGAACACATAGAAGATGCAAATAATAGGCTCAGCTACTAACATAACATGTGAAGTAATTTGATAGTATGTAGTAAGCACGTTTTCTTGGATAATAAACAACCACAAGGTTAGAATGATGCGCCGAGCCAGATGTATGCAAAAAATGGATACGATAAGCATGGTACTGATATGAAAATGTAAAACATGATGCTACCATTATAAGCGGATAAATAAAAGGGAGAAAGACGTGGGGTTGGAAGACATACACAATATTACAATTTTATCCTCACGCAGGAGGGTCCGAATGTCTAAGTGTTCGAATTAAACTAACTATTACAAACCCAGATGAAATAAATGAACTACACTAGCTAATTATTACAAGTTATTACAATAAGGGTATTATATTAATAATAATTACAACACTAATTACAACAATATTAATGAAACAAGAGAAGACACCCAAGGATCATATGTGCATCAATGAAGGCCATTTGCAGAAACTGCTCTGTCTTCCCTCTTTGAAACTACACTATTTCACCCTCAGCCACTACCCTCTATTTCTGTCAAAATTACTTTAGTTATCAAACATTGAAGCCATGGCGGCCCCTAATGAGGCTCGGCTGGGTCCAAAAACAGCCAGACGTGCCCTATTTTCTTGCAAGAAAATATTTGTGTGCTCTAAGGTGAAAACAGTGCAGACAGAGCAGTTTTAAATCATGTTTGTCCCTTCTGCTCTTCTATGTCATGGGAAACTTCAAGAGAAGAATGGATTCGATTCCAAAATCATCAATAGGTGCAAGTTGATTGCTTGGTGATTTCGAACACGATTGGACAAAAAATTAATAAATATAATGAAAGATGACCACCCCTCCCTCCTATCATGAAGGCTCAAAGAAGGAGGTAAACACGCCTCAAGACTCATCAAAACATCATGAATTGATATGTGATGACTATTGATGCAATGGACTCGGCATAACGTCTAGCCAAATCCAACCAATTTTATTCATCTTCTTTTATGTCGGTTGAATTGATTTTAAAACAATTTTATTAGTCCTTTTTGACTTACCTTTCCATTACTTAATCATTTTGTCCAAAGTGATATTTAAGTCTACTAAATGAAGAGAAATGTCAAACGAGAAGTGATCCTTAGCATGAAAGAGAGACTATGCCTTGATGATGAATCTCCAAAGAGACTAAGCCATTGAGCATAGGAGGTCTCTTTCTCATGCCTTGAGCAACAATCAATTGCTTGAAACAACTTTCAAACAAAGAAAACCAAGGAAGAAGGGAGGGCGCATGGCTGATTATGTGAAATTGATTATTACCAAAAGTGGAACTCTTTGCATAGAAACTAAGTAAAGAAAGCTATCAACTTGAATGACTCGATGTTTAAGGCCTAAACAACCGAAGCCATGAGGATGTACAACACAACAAGCAAAGTATGCAAAGCATAAACTAATTAAATGAATTAAAATAGCCCTAAAACAGCCCCTAACATACATAAAAAGTAGCTAAAAGCAGGTTTAAAGAGCACAAAAGATATCCAAAACAAAGAGTTGCAAAACTAGTAAGCAAGACCAAGGAGAGGTGGCTAATCTCTTCACTTTTGGGACTTTTAAACCATGTTTTCCAACCCTTTCAAACTCTTAAAATCAGTATATAAAGACAAGAAAAATAGTGGAAAAGAGTAAAAGAAGATTAAAGAAGAAGGTGCAAAATTCTACCTTTTGAAAAGAGAGGTAAGCTCTTAGTTAACAAACTTGATTCCAACACCCTCAAGTTTCCGAAATTAGCTTTGAAAGTTCAACAAAAAGCTTCAAGAACAAGTTCAAATGGTGCATGTATTGTGTTTGTACAGCTAAAAGGTGATATGAAGTAAAGGAAGCTTTTGGAAGGAAGATGGATGTTCTTAGCTCTCAAAAACCTTCAAAGCCTTTGGAAATATTTCCTAACCCTCTAGGTTTTAAAAATATGTTGTGAAATCTCTTCAAGAAAGCTTCAAATCCAAGCTTTAATGGTATATGGAGGGTGAAAGTTGATTTGAAGAACAAAAGAAGGTTGAATGTTCAAAAACTCTCATCAATGTCTAATCCTCTTGGAAGGTTTTTCTAACCTTAAAATCTGAAGTG
Source organism: Camellia granthamiana (assembly GCA_036172215.1). NCBI lineage: Eukaryota > Viridiplantae > Streptophyta > Magnoliopsida > Ericales > Theaceae > Camellia > Camellia granthamiana. The sequence continues at coordinate 65,437,565 of CM069907.1, forward strand.
GGAGGTCCTATTTATAGAGTTTGAGCCAAATTGGTCGAAAATATCTTCAAACAAAGCTAGCTATCCAATTCCCGCCAGCTATCTATTTGGCGCTAATGAGACTTGGCTGGGCCCGAAACACACGGCCAGGCCCAAAAAACCCACGACCAAACCAAATAATGCAAGGGCAGGTCTAAAAAGGCACTCTAGACAAGTTTTCATTGAAACCCAGCTAGGTCTAAACAAGCCACGACCGGGTCCAAAAATCTGCTTTTCAGGCCCGACTTCAAACAGGCATATCTCCCTCATCTGGACTCGATTTCAGGTGATTCTTGAGTTTAAATTGAAGCCCCAGAAATCTAATTTCCAATGGTGGTAGCCTCGCATCTAAATTTTAAGTGTACAAAGAGATATTCTTATTTTAGTGAAGGCTTCTCATTTTTCTCTTAACAGTTTGATGCTCAGACTTTTTCCCCAACTAGTTTTCTTCCATCCCCTCCTATTTCCTTCAACTCCAAACCTATAAATAAGACATTTTTAAATATTTTTCAAAGAGTTCACCTCCCTTCCATTTATTTCAAATTTGTCCTTACTCGGTTTACCAAAAAGTGAAATATTTTAAACGAAATGCGAGCCTCAGAATATCGTAGAAATATTTGAAAAATATTTTGAAAAGAGGGTTTTAAGGTCTAAAATAGTTTGGCCAAAATGAGGTGTATGGTTTGGGTTTAGAGCTTGAAACCAAATTCTTCTGTTGAAGATCCGAACGATTTGCATAATGTAACTTTCATCATTGAGTGTTCGGAATAAAGCGCCCAAGTCTTAAGAGTGGTAAAAAATGGAGTGTCTACAAGTATATTTTCACACCATCATAATGTTTTGTAACATAAATGATAAAATGATATAATATTTTATCACCACAAAATATTTTTTGTTTGATGGTGCATACCATTAATATTCGTAACTCTCTCAAGGTAGTAAAATAGATAATAAGGATAATAATAATAACAACAACAATAATAGGTGATTACAACGAGTCGTGATTTAATCAATTAGATCCAAAATGAATCAAATTTAATAATCTAGAATAAATCTCCAACTGAGATTAAAATATAAAATAATATAAATAGACTCAAGGTTACCTCCACCATTAACATATTCAAATATGAACTAAAATAATTAAGTTTGGTTTAATCAAATAAGACCCCAAAAATTTAATTTATATACAGGTTCAGTACCAAAAATCAAGAGTAATTAAGACTCAGAAATTTGCAAGCAGGTCTCACAAAGTCAAAATCGAAGGGTAATACAATATTTTTTTCACAAATTTAAATTGAATGGTCCACTGCACAACAACTACAGCAGTAATGACAACGCAATAATTTTTTTTTTTTTTAAATTCGTACTAATCCAATACTAACCAACATCCAAACTAGAAAACGTATTAAGAAGGTTACTAAATAGTTACCAAGAAAATAAATAATTAAATAAATCAAATTGGAATTTGAGAAGTATCCGGACCTATTTGTTAATGTTTAACCATGCATTGAGACTGTTATGATGTTAATGTAATATGAACATTGTGTATGTTTTGGAAATGTGAATTGTATATTCAATATTGAAAACTTGTTTATCATATTGATGGGGACGAATGACTGGTAGATTGGTCATGATGTTAGAATTGATCGATGATCATTGTTGTAATTAGTTGAAACATGATTTTAATGTTTGATTTGAAATTTTTGGGGAGAAAATTCCTTAAGGGGGGAGGTTATAGCATTCCTAGTTTAGACCTGTAACGCCCTCAAAATATTAGATAAATCAACCATTCATAAGATCTATAGACATAATATAAATGTCATATTTTCATTCATCAGAGTTAATATTACAAAGGATATTACATGCATTACACTTTCATAAAAATTCATTTTGAAACTATAACATGTAACTCTAACTGCTAATAACAAAATGAGTGCCCTACGGGCTTACATCTTTCCAAGTTATCACTTGGTTACAACAAAAGAAGAGTCAGAAGCTCTTTACAATTAAAGCCCTCGGCTTAAAAAGAAAACATATAAACACAAGATGTAATAACAAAACGGAGCCTTCAGCCCCTAAGCCTCCCCAGCTAAGTTCTTGGAGGTGGCATGTCACCTGTACTTGAAAATGGTTTCCCAAGTAGGGTGAGCCAAAGCCTAGTAGAGATATGCTAAACAATATATAAGAATTAACTAAGATATCAGCATCAGATAAATGTTTAATACTTGTAAACCAACTTACACCCTTCCCATAACCAATCAATATTGACATCCATATTTCAGTCCACTTCCATTCATTTATCCAAATTGATTCACTAACATAGTTTAGTGTTATCTAAACAATTCAAAATGAGACTACAACTCATTCATCAACACTTCACTAACAAACATTATTCAAACACTTCCATTTTCTTGCCATTTTACGGAATCACATCCGAGGGAACCGACACCCAAATATATATAAGATTTCGAGACATTCACCCTAGACATTCTGGCCAACTTAATTAACAATAGAGCCCATCGCCTATCTCCTTCCACACAATGGAGTATATCCCCTATCTCCTCCCAAACAATGATACATATGCAATGTATTTAAACACGTTGTCATATACAATGACTAATCAAAACACATATTCAATGGTTTAATCAAACAGTCATATTCAATGACATAATTCAATTGATTAGTTTCAATCCTCCTAATTCTCATGCAGTTTCTACAACAGTCATAGCTATTCTCCACCGATAGCCCAAAACAGATATTTCTAAACAGATAAATAAATCTATCAACAGATAATTTATCAAATTCCCATAGGTGAATGATTTATCAAATCCAACTACACCCTTTATTTACACATCCTCCCAATTTCATATTTCCTATGCCAATTTCATTATTCAAACAAAATAATTATTTAGTTCAAATTAGGGCAATCTTCCCCCTTTCCCAAATATTACACCCAAGACCAAATTTCACCAATTATACCCAAGCAATATCATGTTCAAGACCTCTTATACACATATGGTACCAAATATGGAAAACCCCTCTTTCAAATATCAAAACCCTAACCTTAACTTCACCCAAATCTTCCCAAATCCCACCGTTTACACAAAATGACAAATATCTAGGTTAAAGCTCATATTAAAGAGTAGAATATCCCTACCTCAAAGCTAGGAGACCAAAGGAGATGATGAAGAGCTTTAAGAATGCCCCAAAGTCGGTTTTGCTCGGATCAAAAGAAAGCCCTTGAGATGCTCCAACACTTTAACAAAGGGACTAGGCTTGAGAGATGCTTAAATCTACGGTTATTTGTAGAGTGAGAGAGTATTTTAGGGAGAGATGGAGCTATGCTAGGGTTTTTGAGTGAAAAAGAGACCAAAAAGTGATATAAAATATCACTGCTTCGAACTGATATACGTAGTCCTTGCTTGAGCGACTGGACACAATAGTGACCTCGCTCGAACGCAAGAAGCGTCGCTCAAGCGTAGAATGCAAATCTTCAAGTCTGCCACAAATGCAAACGCACGCTAGAGTGCAAGAAGCCTCGCTCGAGTGAAAAACTTCTCCCTTCCTAGAAAAGTTGTGTCTAGAAGGAAACCTGAGAACTCTCAATTCTCGCTCGAGCGCAAGAATCCTCGCTCGAGCGATGAAGCAGATTACACAAGGCTCGCCCGAGCGCAAGAAGCCTCACTCGAGTGAAGAAGCCAAAATCTGGGCAACAACATTCTAGACCAACTCAGAACCAACCTGTTCCAAACACACCCAATATAATCCAAAACTCAAATACAAAGAGTGAAAACAGAATAACAAGACAAGGATACAATATTCAATCACGGAACCCAAGTCCGGGACATAAAGAAGGTCGGGGTAAAACCGGGATGGCTATAAGACCCGACCCGTTGATGTTTTGAATCCGGGTTTCATTTGTCTTATTTAGATATTCATCCCGTGTTTCTCCTTACTTCTCATTGAGTTTAAGTATTGGGGTGTCTTGGTTGTGTTTGGAACAAGTTGGTTATAGTGTTCCTTATTTCTTCTTATTTCGCTCGAGCGAGCTTTGTGAGCTCCCAATACTTTTGTAGGCCTACAGAGATACTAGGGAGGTAGTGTTCCTCGCTCGATCGAGACTTCTTGCACTTGAGCGACGGTCTTCTGTCTATAAAACTTCTAGGAGTGTATATTCTGCACTCAAGCAAAGCTTCTTATGCTCGAGCAGAATAACTTATTGTGTCTGGTCGCTTGAGCGACAACTCTTGCACTCAAGCGAGCTACGCGTATTTCAGTTCGCGAGAACACCTTTTTACATCACTTTTCATATCTTTTTTCTCTCAAAACCCTAGGTCGACTCTCTCTCTCTCTCTCTAAAACTCACTTTCTCTCTACATTTTTACTTAGATCTAGTGGTTTCTCTACCCCACCATCTTTGTTAAAAAGGTAGAACATCGTAAGAGCTTCGTTTTCATCTGAACAAAGTTGGGTTTCGGCTTCGTCCAAGTTTCTTCCTCATCTTCTAGCTTCGAGCTAGGAATTTTCTACACTTTTTTTTATGAGTTTTAGCTTGTTTATTTGCTTTTATAAACAAATCTTGTGATCTTGATTGATTTTGAACAAACTTAGGGTTTTGGTTTAAAATGAAAAGAGGGGTTTCTCAAATGTGTTCTTGAAAATGGTTATGGAAGTGGAAATAAGGTTGAGTGTGATGAAATTATTGATTTCGAGACTTGGAATGGATTTTGGATAAAAAAGAGATTTTGTAATGCCCCAAAATAACTGCCAAAGATCGACTCCCAACAACATATACACAGTGACATAAACAAGATAGTAATCTTTCATTAATCAGAGTTGATGTACAAAAGGTGACATATGCAATATACATTCATAAATGATTTGTCCTGAATCTACATCATGTGTTACAAGGAGAAATAAGAAATAAAAGTTAAACAAATATTTATATGCCCTAACGGCTTATATCTTTCCAGGACTGTGCCTAGTTACAACAAAAGTGGATACAAATCCAATACATATAAAGCCCTTAGCTTAAATCAAAACGATAACATAATAAACAAAAGAAGCTTTCAGCTCCTATTCCTCCCAAGTTACTGCCTTGGCAAAGGCATATCACCAACACCTGAAAATGATTTTGCCAAATAGGTTGAGCCAAAGCCCAGTAGAAACAATCTAACACAATGTATGATTCTTAACAAAGATATAGGGATGATATGTATATACAATGCCCATGGTGAAATCATTTATATTCTTATAAGATCATAATGTGGCAAGTTTCATATTTCAAGCCATTTTATCTTAATTCATTTCATGACAATTCATTTCAACTCAATCCATGAGTCAAATTCATTGTTATCCAAACAACTCATTGGTTCTCTAACCAATACAATCACTACACAAATACTTCAAAATTTTCCATTTTATGAAAATTTCGCCTACAGGATCGGCACCCATGTATACAAACAGTTTTCGGGACTTTCACCCTGGACACACAGGCCAACTTAATTTACTGGAGTCCATTCCCTTTCTCCTACCAAACATGGAGTACATCCCCTTTCTCCTCCCAAACATCATACATATACAATGTATTAAAACACGGTCATGTTCAATGACAATCAATAAAAGATTAGTTTCAATTTACCTAATTTTCATGCAATTTCTACAACAATCATAGCTATCCTCACCGATAGCCCAAAATATATATTTCTAAACAGATATACAATCTCTAAAGACAAATAAATTATCCAAATTTTCATAGATGGGCGATGATATACATCCAACTCCACCATGTATACACACATTCATCTAATTTCACATTCTCAATACCAATTTCATTATTTATTCAAAATAATTGTTTGAAACATTTTAGGGCAAAGCTTCATTTTCTTCCAAATCCAACCCATGTGTCTGAAATCAACAAATTTAACACAACACATTCTCATGTCTACACTCATAACCATTTCCAATACCTTCATTTGAAAATCCCTCTTTAGATTTTAAATCAAAACCCTAGGTTTATCTAAAATCCTCCAATCCCAACATTATTTACACAATCAACAAATAACTAAGTTAAAAGTCATAAGAGAATGTAGAAAGTCCCTACCTCAAAGTGAGAAAACAAGCAAAGCAATGGACAAACTCTAAAGATGCCGAAATCAAGGTTTATTCGAATCACAACGTAACCCTTGAGGTGCTCTATCTTTTTCCCAAAGACACTAGGGTAAAGAAACCAATGGATCTAGATGAAAATGAAGAGAGAAGGTGAGTTCTAGAGAGAGAAACTCAAGATCTAGGGTTATGAAATGTCTTAGAGTGAGAGAGAGATGGAAAAGTGGTGTAAAAAGTGGCTGTTATGAACAGATATACACAGAGTCTGCTTGAGTGCAAGAAGTGACGCTTGAGCGTCAGACACAATAAGTTGTTCTGCTCAAGCACAAGACATGACGCTCGAGCGCAAAATGCACACTCCCAGTAGTTTTGCAGACAATAGACCAATCGCTCCATCGTAAGAATGGCCGCTTGAACTGAACCTGTTCGAGCGCAGAAAGGACCGCTCGAGCGTAGAATACCCTCTCCTAGTAGTTTTGCAAACAAGCAAAAGTACTGAGAGTTTACAAAGCCCACTCGAGCTCAAGAAGTGCCGCTCGAGGAGAGGAGCAAAATTCTAGGCAACAAGAGTTTGGAAACTAAGCAACCAACCTATTCTAAATGCAACCACAATAATCCCAAAGCCAAATTTAAGGAGATACAGGGGAAGCAAGATGTAAACAACAATATGAAACCATTAAACTCGAGTTTGGAATACAACAAGAGTCGGATCAAAACCAGGATCGCTATAGATTTTACCCTAAATATTTAAATATTTATTTTGTACAAATAAATAGAATTAATGTTGAAAATGTAAATTGGATGGATGTTGATATGGGTGGTGGAATTAGATATGTATTATCACTCACCTCATGAAACATCGAAATTTTATCTGTTTCAAGATTTTACATCTTTTTAGAAATATCTGTTTTGGGCTATCGGTGGAGGATAGCTATGATTGTTATAGAAATTGCATGAGAATTAGGTAAACTAAAACTAATTTCTCATCCATTTATATTGAGCATTGTCACATCTTTAATACATTGTAAATGTATGATGTTTGGAAGAAGAAAGGGGATGTACTCCATGTTTGTGAGAAGAAAGGGGATGTACTCCATTGAATTAAGTTGGCCGGAGTACTTAGTGTGAAAGTCTCGAAAATCACGAGTATACATGGGTGCCAGTTCCCGCGGATGAAATATCCGTAAAATGGCAATAGTGATACTTGTATTGATGAAGGATGAATTGTGATGTAAACTTGACTTGTATAGTCTTGGAAAGAGGAATGAAATGTCATGGTTATGGGCATTGCATATGCATTTCACCCTTATATCTTTGCTAAGATTTATATATTCTGTTGGATTATTTCTACCGGGCTTTGGCTGACCCTATATGGGAAAACCATTTTGAGGTGTTGATGATATGCCTCCACCGAGGCAGTAGCTTGGAGGATTGGAGTAAGGGCTTCATTTTTGTTTACTCGTTGTAATTATTGTGGTATAAGCCTAAGGCTTTAACTGTATGAGATATAGATCCATATTGTTGTGACCAAGTATTATCTTGGAAACTTGTAGCCTCCTAGGCATTTTGATTATCTGTTGATTTCTATTTCACATCTTTGTAGTTGACTCATGCTGTAGATTCAGGGTTAGAGCCTATGAATGTATAATTGCATGTGTCATCCTTTTGTAGAATGGAATGTTATGAAATGGAAGGACATTGTACTCTAATTCAAACTTTATTTACTTAATATCGTGGATGGTTTTGGGTTATTTATTTTGGGGCATTACAATTTGGTATCAGAGCATACTAGTTTTGAATACTTTAGGTACGTGGGAAGTGATTATTCCCACAATGGGTTTGTCTCGCTTGATAGAGACATTTGTATGTATGGTATGCTATGTGATAATATGCTTATGTGGTTATATAGGTATGGGATTTAATTCCTAAGATATTGATTGGGTCTACGGGTTTCTAGAAGTCCTATCAGAAGAGCACTTGATCACTGTTGTTTCTAATTGGAACTTTGGCAACGCCGTAGGACGGTCATTATCCAGGAAGGAAATTCGTATGTGTTTATGTGGCTGTGCTTATGTGGAGTGAATTACTATTGTCCACCGTGCTAGGACACAAGTGAGTTAGCTTCGACACATGTGTAAATATGCTAATCTCTTTTGTTAGGACATGGTCGTGGTGGTAGGCGTGGTAGACCTAGATGGCAGGAGATGTCGATATCGGATGATATTTTGGCACAAGAGGGAGTTGGTCAGGCCAATGTGGTTGAACCAGTCGGTTAGCAGGCCATGGGCACCTTAGCCCGTGAAATGGTCGGAGCGTTGTGGGAATCCATGGACATTCTCAGAGTTGAGAATCAAGTCTAAGCCCATGTTGCTGAGATGCGGTCGTCTTTTTTGAAGCAAGAGTTTTTTCGATCCAACCCGGACGAGTTTTTAGGTGATCCTAAGGAGCCATTGAAGGCGGATGAGTGGCTAGAGCAGATAGTGAAGACATTTGAGATGCTTGGCATTGAGGACAATGGATTGAGAGTGACCCTGGCATCCTTCCAACCGAAAGGAGATGCGGGTTAGTGGTGGAAGTATGCGAGTAGGCGTATTGGAGTGACTTGGAAAGCTTTTGCTAATGCCTTCCAGGATAAGGTTTTGCCTCCCACTGTTAGGGAGACGTTAAGGGAGCAACTCTCATAGCTCAAGCAGTTGAACACACCAGTAGCTGAGTTTGAGGCAACCTTTACTAGCCTCTCTAGATTTGCACCTGAGTTAGTGGCGACAGAGGAGCGCCGTTATGTGGAGTTTGAGAAAAGGTTAAGGACCTGGCTTCTTTTCAAGGTAGCCGGTTCGATGATTAGGGATTATGGACGACTTGTAGAGTCGGCAGCTCACCTTGATACCATGATACAAATAGAGGAGGAGTGAATGAGGGGCTCTAAGAAAAGTCAAGAGGTTTAGGGGGACAGTAAGAGATAGAGGAATTCTAACCCACATCAGTCCCAAGGAGCTCAGTTGAGGTCTACTTTTCCAGTGTCGAGTTCGGGTTCTGGAAGAGGTGGTCAGGGAGATTTCACTTGTTTTAAGTGTGGCCAGTTGAGTTACAAGTCTCTAGTTTGCTCGCAGGGGGGAGGAGGGCAGCGGTCTGTATTGTCTTTGGCTCGTTCTTAGAGCCAGAGTCAAAGGAGAGGGCAGCCGCTCACTTGTTATCAGTATGGGTAGGCGAGGTACATGAAGAGGTTTTACCCTTAGTTGGGTGGCATAGCTGGTGCGTTTGGTTTGAGGCAGATATAGAGCCACCAGCCTACACAGTCAGCTTAGGCCTCGAAGGTCAATCAGGGAGCCTCTTCGGCTCAGACAGTGCATTAGGCTTATGTTCAGAGGGGTGAGCATGTAGAGCAGAGGCCTTTAGGATGCATGTATGCTGTTACCATGCTGGACCTAGTACTAGTGCCTTCGGTAGTGAGAGGTACTTTCTTGTTATGCAATCCTATTGCTAATGTGTTGATTGATACGGGTGCATCCCATTCATTTATCTCATTTGCATTTGCATCAGCTTTAGGGGTTAGAATTGGCTCGGTTAGCATCTCCTCTCAGTGTAAAGTCACCTATTGGTGGTGAGATTACATTGGAGCAGGGGTGTTGGGGTTGTGACATAGAGGTTGTCGGTCGTCAACTTCCTTTTGCATTTGTGTTAATTGACATGTCGAGTTTTGATGCTATATTGGGTATTGTAACAACGCCCGCGAGGGACCTCGCTACAGCTCGGACTCGATTTTTGTTGCGGTTCCAAATCTCGAACCAAAGAGTCCAAATCCGGCAAATCGTTTTGAGAAAAACAGATTTTTTTGAAAGAAGTGCCAAACATGGACTGCTTTGCCAGATAACAGAGTCGCCACCTAAATATTTTAAAATGGGAAATTTAGGAAACCCTGACTCGGTGCCAAAAGGCCACGTGTCCGTCATCACCAAAGTTGGCTCGGGAACTTGGGTACGATTAGGGAAGGTCACATCGTGAGCACCCCCGCTCGCCCGGTCAAAGACCGGCCTCTACTAACCATGATATCTGTTTTTGATAACATTGTATGCTCTTATTCCGGTTATTAGCCTAGGTTACTATGTGATGCTCGCAGCAAACAAGTATAGACTGGGTCGTCTGAATTGGAACAAAACATTTCATGTTTGTTTGCTTGAAAATGGTTTGATGGTGCTACCCGCAGGTAGGCTAAGATGCGGATTTGCCACCCTCAGGTGGGCTTAAGAAAACATGATTTTGCCACTATCTAGTGGGCTTAAAAAACATTTGATGAATTGCTCCAATCCAAATAACTCAACCTCCACCCACAGGCATTCAAGGCAGTTATATCACATAAGCACATAGCCTCATGGTAAGCATGCTATCATGGCAACACTCACACGCATGCAAGGATGCTAAAGCATAACCACTTACCGAGTACTCCCAGCCAAAACAAGAAGCTAATTAGAAATCCATGCATGATCCTAGATGCACAGATTGCCTAATGCAACACATGCAAAAATGCAAACTATAGCAGGCTCGGCTATTCTAAACATGGCATATGAAATGCTACAAGTATCATGTATCCAACTTGGAATTGAAATACAGATGCAGTTTGTATGATGCGCCGAGCCTGGTGCATGCAAAACAGATGAATGATGCAAACATGCTGTCATACTGTTATGCTAAATGAAATATGCCCTATATCTAACCATCATAAGCGGGTAAATAAAAGGGAGAAAGAAATGGGGGTTGGGAGACATACATCACACTCACATACCCTTATTACAATTATGCCCTCGCGCAGAGGGTCCGAATAAATAATAATACAGACCCGAATGAAAGAATAGTACAGTCCGGAATAAATATACAAATTCTTAATTAATTGACAAATTAACTAAGAAAGCTGTAAACTGGCATGCAAGCCAGGGACTGCCTTGCTTCTGATGAGTAGTGTATGCTGGACTGCCTCGGGCGGAAATCCATTGGGATGCCCCAATTAGCCTCTGTTTGCAATATTTCTCGAAATGCACGCCGGATTCTGAAAAGTTGTTGGTCCTCGATTTTGCTGTAACAGAGAGCAGGAAAAGGGCATAGCAATGTATTTCACAAATATATGCATGCCTCGATCCTCGTGCCACCAATCACGCATCTCGATGCATGATGGCCGAGGAACCGAATTGCCCAACTCAATATAGGATGAATGCACATGAATGCTACAACAAAACCTAACTCCATCATGGGTTTATCCGGAGTGTCGGTGACTTGGGAATTGAGACACGTTCCGGTACTCGGAGTACAGAATGCGTCTCGTTTTCCCGTGCAATATGCATGGTATGCATGAATGCAACTAACATATGACCTAGTATGCACAATGCAATGAAAATGAGATGCCTCGAAATGCGTACCCACGGGCACGCAAACCGAAGCGATGACATACAAGCGTGAAATGACATGATGGGCTTACACCAATATGAGAGGGCCTCAGCTACACTCACACGGGATGCCGGAATGACATGCGAAATGTAATGATGGGCTTATACCAACATGAAAGGGGCCTCAGCCACACTCACATAGGATGCCGGAATGAAAAAAAAGAGCTGCCTCAAAATGCGTGCCCACGGGCACGCAAACCGAGGCAGTGATATGAAGTGCAAATCGGATAAAACAGAGTGCCTCGAAATGCGTGCACGCGGGCACGCAAACCGAGGCAGAGGCATACACAATGCAAACCGGATAAAACAGAATGTCTCGAAATGCATGCACACGGGCACGCAAACCGAGGCAGAGGCATACGCAATGCCAAGCGGATAAAATAGATTGCCTCGAAATGCGTGCACACGGGCACGCAAACCGAGGCAGAGGCATACGCAATGCCAAGCGGATAAAACAGAGTGCCTCGAAATGCGTGCACACGGGCACGCAAACCGAGGCAGAGGCATACGCAATGCCAAGCGGATAAAACAGAGTGGCTCGAAATGCGAATCGAATAAAACCGAAGTGCCTCGAAATGCGTGCACACGGGCACGCAAACTGAGGCGATGCTAAAATGAACTGCGAGTCGGATAAAACCGAAGTGCCTCGAAATGCGTGCACACGGGCACGCATACCGAGGCGATGATGAAATGCAAATTGGGCTTACACTAACATGAGAGGACCTCAGTCGCACTCACATAAGATGCCGGGAGATGAAAAGAGATGCCTCGAAATGCGTGTCCGCGGGCACGCAAACCGAGGAATGCGCAAAATGGCACACGGAGTGTAGTGATGGGCTTACGCCAACATGAGAGAGCCTCAGCCGCACTCACATAAGCTGCCGGCGGATAAAAATAAAGTGCCTCGAAATGCGCGCACACGGGCACGCAAACCGAGGCAAGGCTCTAAAGCACCAAAATGACATGCGAATGAGATGTGGCAAATGGCATAAGGAAGATGCAAAATTCAGCAACTAAAATAATGCAAAAAACAGCCCCCAAATTATGATAAAATTGCAACCGATGCCCAAAATGCGATGAAATGCACCCGAAATGGCCTACAGCCCTATTAAACATACAGAATATGGACATGGAATTCAAAACAGTGGCAAGGCAGCCCCTAAACTAGCATTTTATCAGCACAAAGCAAGGCCAAATAATGCTCACAAGTATGGAAACAAAAGCTTGCAAAAATACGGTAAAAGAGGGGAATTACAAAGCAAGTGATATGTACAATGCTCAAACCCAAAAAATCAGTTCTACAACATTGAAGATGGAACAAAAATATGCACAAATTCAAGAGATGACAACCTCTAAATCAGTATGTATATATGCTAAACATAGCATGCAATATTACGGTAAATTTGGAGAATTGCAAAACAAGTACCAAAAGAAATCACCAAATGGCTTAAGGCCCTTAACAAAACACAAAGAATGGACCAAAATAAGGCTCTTTCTCAGCCTGATGAAGGCTGAAAACAGGAGCCAAATAAGCCTAACAAAGCATGCAAAATAATGAGCCAAAGAGAGGTATTGAGACAAGTGGTGTATAGAAAATTCAAACAGCAAAATTTCCTTCTATAACTTTGAAGAGGAACCCAAAATATGCATATTTACAGTTTATGTCATACTCGAAATCAGATTATTCATGAGTCAAATAAAGCATGCAAATTATTGACCTAAAGAATGATATTGAAGCAAGTGTATCATGGAGCTCTCAAATAGGGTTGAACCCTTAAACAAACATGGAGAATAGCTAAAAAAAGACCTAGTTTCAGTCAAGGTCGGAGCTCAAAAGTAAAAGCAAAGAGAGGTAAGAAATGGTGCAAAATAGGGCTAGAAAAGAGGGAAAGTAAACTTACCCTTGAAGACCAACACTTTGATTGCTTCTTGGACCAACTTTGGTGAATTTAAGCTGCTGGAATCCCTCCCTTGCTGCCAGAAATGGAATGGTGATGGTAGGGCTTGAAGATGATGAAGAAATGGGGTTGAAACTTGGAGGTTTTTTGACTTGGAAGTATAGAGAGGGAGAGAGATATAGATATGAGGCTCCAAAACAATTTTTTCTAACCCCTAAATCAGCTGGTGGTGCTGCTGATTTATATGGCCAAGAAGGGTGAAAATATCTTTCCCCAAAATATCTAGATATTTTGAGGGCAAAATATCTAGATATTTTGAGGGCAAACAAAAAAGATTTTGTTCGGCCACGAAGTGGGCATCTGAGACCGCAGTGTTCCTCGAAATGATGAAACAGAGGTACCTGCCAAAAATCGGAGAAAACCGATGCAAAATGAATGCTCGGGGCCCAAAACCGCGCGGGGTCCCGAAAATGGGCTGCCGGGCACCGGAAGTGGTGTTCGGCTGCGAAGTGGGTCTCAGAGACCCCAGTGTCCCTCGGAAGGACCAAACAGAGGTGTCTGCCAAAAATGAACAGACATCGATGCAAAATGAATGCTCGGGGCCTAAACCGCGAAGTTCGGGGTCCCGAAAATGGGCTGCCGGGCACCGGAAGTGGTGTTCGGCTGCGAAGTGGGTTTCTGAGACCCCAGTGTTCCTCAGAATATTAAAACAGAGGCGCATGCTAAAAACCGGAGAACTCGGAGATGGTTGGGTGGTCCCGAGCCGAGGCACACGGCCTGACGGTCCCGAAAACCGGGAACCGGGCTCCGAAATGGGCAAAATGGCCTACGGCCACAAAAAGTAGCTCACGGCCACCGGGAGATAATCTACGGGACCACTCCCTTCCCTCAGGAAAGAAAACAGAGAAAAACCGAGCCCGGTTCGCAAACCGAGACAAGGTAGAGAAGAAAGTTCGGAAGTCCGGAGGCAGGGCGCACGGCCGCAACTCTGAGACTTCTGAACGAGCACAGCATGCAACATCACCGAGTGCTCAATCGGTGACGTCTGAGTCTTAAGGTCGGTCAAAAATGGGGTGTCTACAGGTATGGACTGGTTGTCATTGTATCGGGCTGTCATAGATTTCTACTGTCAGAGGGTTACTGCATGTACCTTGAGCGGTGATTGCTTTTATTTCTTGGGGGATTGGGCTGATAGAGTCTTTTCACTGGTATATGATCCGCGTGGCCGGAGTGAGCTTAGTTATTTTCTTACAAATTTCTTGGGGAGTGAGTGTGATGAAGTCCGAGTTGAGTCACCAAGGGTAGTTTATGAATAACCAGATGTTTTCTTGAGGACCTCACTAGTTTATCACCTCACCGTAAGATTGAGTTCTCTATCAACTTAGTGCCTGGTACGGCACCGATTTCTATGGCACCGTATAGGTTTGCTCTTGCTGAGTTCAGTGAGTTGAAGATTCAACTCCAAGAACTGTTAGATAAGGGTTTTATCCACCCTAGTACTTCACCTTGGGGAGCACCGGCTCTCTTTACTAAGAAGAAAGATGGTGTGTTGTGACTTTGTATTGATTACTGGAAGTTGAACTGGGCAACTGTTAAGAACAAGTACCCAATGCCTCGTATAGATAATCTGTTTGATCAGTTGAAAGGGACTTGTTGTTTTTCCAAGATAGACCTAAGATCGGGTTATCACTAGTTGAGGGTAAAGGAGGAGGATATCCAGAAGGCGGCATTTCGTACGTGATATGGCCATTATGAGTTTCTAGTGATGCCTTTTGGGCTAACCAATGCACTAGCCGTGTTTATGGACCTAATGAACTGAATCTTCCATGAGTTTCTAGACCGTTTTGTGGTCATCTTTGTAGATGACATCTTGATTTACTCATCCTTTGAGGAGGAGCACGAGGAACACCTACGAGTAGTGCTTGAGTTGCTTAGAGCCCACAAACTTTATGCTAAGTTCGAAAAATATGAATTCTGGTTTAAAGAAGTGAAGTTCTAAGGCCACGTGGTATCTAGAGAAGGAGTGACTATGGATTCATCTAAGATAGAAGCTGTATAAGATTGAGAACAACACAAGAATGCCTTTGATATCCTTAGTTTCTTGGGTTTGGCCGGGTATTACCCTCATTTTGTGAAAGATTTCTCTAGATTTGCCTCACCATTGACTAGACTGATGAGGAAAGGAATTAAGTTTGTGTGGAGTGAGACTTGTGAAAAGTCATTCCAAGAGCTTAAAGTTAGACTTATTGGCTCCAGTATTAATTATTCTGGAGAGGGGTTTGGGCTATTTAGTGTATTGTGATGCTTCACGGGAAGGTTTGGGTTGTATATTGATGCAAGAGGGAAAGGTAATGGCCTATGGCTCACGGCAGTTGAAAACACATGAGAAGAACTACCCTACTCATGACCTAGAGTTACTAGCGGTGATCTTTGTCTTAAAGATTTGGAGGTATTATTTGTATGGTGAGAAGTTTAAAGTGTTGTCTAATCACAAGAGTCTGAAATATCTGTTTACACAGAAAGACTTGAATATGAGGCAGATGAGGTGGATGGAGTTTATAGAAGATTATGACTTTGAGTTACATTATCATCCGGGGAAGGCCAATATTGTGGCCGATGCTTTAAGTAGAAAATCCATTAGTAGTGTGGCTAGTATTGCCATTCGGGAATGCGAGATGTTGGTTGCTATTGGTGAGTTTAACTTGCATCTTGGCGAGTTCGTGGAGTCTGCAGCCTCATTTTTGGTAGTTGCACAAACTACACTTGTGAACAGAGTGATAGAAGCACAAAAGGGTGACCTTGAAGTAGAATACCCCCGAAAGAAGATCTCCAGTGGGAAGGTGGAGAAATGCTTGAATGTGTATCTCGATTCGAGTGTTAGATACCGTGACTGTCTTTTCGTGCCAGAGTCTTGTTGAGTGGAAGTACTCCGAGAGTTTCACCACTCACGCCTTGTGGTGCATCCGAGAGGCACAAAGATGTATCACGGCCTTAATCATTAGTTTTAGTAGGGAGAAATGAAGAAGGATGTGGCCGTGTTTGTATCGAGGTGCCTTACTTGTCAATAAGTGAAGGCTGAACACTAGAGGCCAGTGGGTTTGTTGTAACCCTTGCTTATAGTCGAGTGGAAGTGGGAGCATGTCACGATGGATTTTGTTGTGGATCTTCCTAGGACTCAACAGGGTAGTGATGCGATTTGGGTGGTAGTTGACAGGTTGACCAAGTCGACGCACTTTATACCTACGCACGTGAGTGACTTAGTAGATTATCTTGCTGAGGTAGATGAGGATGTCTCGTATAAGGAGAGACTGGTGAGAGTCTTGGATACACAAGACCAAGTCTTGCGAGGTAAGACAATTTCTTTCGTAAAAGTATTGTGGCGACATCATGGGGTTAAGGAAGCAACCTGGGAATGTAAGTTGGAACTCTGTGAGAAGTATTCGGACCTATTTGTTAATGTTTAACCATGTATTGAGACTGTTATGATGTTGATGTAATATGAACATTGTTTATGTTTTGGAAATGTGAATTGTATATTCAATATTGAAAACTTGTTTATCATATTAATGGGGACGAATGACCGGTGGATGGGTTATGATTTAAAATTGATTGATTATCGTTGTTGTAATTGGTTTAAACATGATTCTAATGTTTGGTTTAAAAATTTTGGGGATGAAATTCCTTAAGGAAGAGAGGTTATAGCGTTCCTAGTTTAGAACTGACCCGTTGATGTTTTGAATCCGGGTTTCATTTGTCTTGGTTAGATATTCATCCCATGTTTCTCCTTATTTCTCATTGTGTTTGAGTATTGGGGTGTCTTGGTTGTGTTTGGAACAGGTTGGTTGCTAGTTTATTCAAACTGTTGTTGTCCCAGAATTTGGCCTCTTCGCTAGAGCGACCTTTGTGAGCTCCCAGTACTTTTGCAAGCTTGCAGACATACTGGGTACGTAGTGTTCCTCGCTTGAGCGAGACTTTTTGTACTCGAGCGATGGTCTTCTATCTGTAAAACTTCTGGAGTGTGTATTCTGAGCTTGAACGAAGCTTCTTACGCCCGAGCAGAACAACTTATTATGTCTGGTTGCTCGAGTGAGTTGAGCGTATTTTAGTTCGCAGGAACACCTTTTTACATCACTTTTTCATATCTTTTTCTCTCAAAACCCTTGGTCGACTCTCTCTCTCTCTCTCTCTCTCTCTCTCTCTCTCTAAAACTCACATTCTCTTTGTATTTTTACGTAGATCTAGTGGTTTCTCTACCCTACCATCTTTGTTAAAAAGGTAGAACATCGTAAGAGCTTCATTTTCATCCGAACAACGTTAGGTTTCGGCTTCATCCGAGTTTCTTTCTCATTTTCTAGCTTCGATAAAGGAATTTTCTACACTCTTTTATGAGTTTTAGCTTGGTTATTTGCTTTTATAAACAAATCTTGTGATCTTGGTTGATTTTGAACAAACATAGGGTTTTGGTTTAAAATCAAAAGAGGGGTTTCTCAAATGTGTTCTTGAAAATGGTTGTGGAAGTGGAAATAAGGTTGAGTGTGATGAAATTGTTGATTTCGAGACTTGGAATGGATTTTGGATAGAAAAGGGATTTTACCCTAAATATTTAAATATTTATTTTGTACAAATAAATAGAATTAATGTTGAAAATGTGAGATTGGATGGATGTTGATATGGGTGGTGGAGTTAGATATGTATTATCATTGACCTCATGAAACTTGGAAATTTTATCTGTTTCAAGATTTTACATCTTTTTAGAATATCTGTTTTGGGCTATCGGTGGAGGATAGCTATGATTGTTATAGAAATTGCATGAGAATTAGGTAAACTGAAACTAATTTCTCATACATTTACATTGAGCATTGTCACATCTTTAATACATTGTAAATGTATGATGTTTGGAAGGAAAAAGGGGATGTACTCCATGTTTGTGAGAAGAAAGGGGATGTACTCCATTGAATTAAGTTGGCCATAGTGTCCAGTGTGAAAGTCCCGAAAACCACGAGTATACATGGGTGCCTGTTCCCGCGGACGAAATATTCGTAAAATTTGTATTGATGAATGATGATTTGTGATGTAAACTGCACTTGTATAGTCTTGGAAAGAGGAATGAAACGTCATGGTCATGGGCATTGCATATGCATTTCACCCTTACATCTTTGCTAAGATTTCTATATTGTGTTGGATTATTTCTGCTAGGCTTTGGCTCACCCTATATGGGAAAACCATTTTTAGGTGTTGATGATATGCCTCTACCGAGGCAGTAGCTTGGAGGATTGGAGTAAGGGCTTCATTTTTGTTTACTCGTTGTAATTACTGTTGTAAAAGCCTAGGGCTTTAATTGTGTGGGATATAGATCCATATTGTTGCAACCAAGTATTATCTTGGAAAGTTGTGGCCTCTTGGGCATTTTGATTATCTGTTGATTTCTATTTCAGATCTCTCTAGTTGACTCATGCTGTAGATTCAAGGTTAGGGCTTATGAATATATAATCGCATGTGTCATCCTTTTGTATAAATGAATATTATGAAATGGAAGGATATTGTACTCTGATTCACACTGTATTTACTTAATATCGAGGATGGTTTAGGGTTATTTATTTCAGAATATAAAATTAAATAAGTTATCAATATAAAAAATTATCAAGGCACCGTGGTGAATTTTTAAATTAAAATTTTCTTTTTTTTCATAGGTCTAATACTGAGATCTACAACATAATGTGTCTTAGCTAAAAAATAACCAATAAGATTATGGAACACAATTATTAAGGGCAAATGGAAAAATAATGACGAAAGATGGAAAACAATGTGAAGAGGTCATAACAAAAAGTTTCTCAGTTAATAATCAAGCAATACAATAAATATTTCAAAAGAATATGGAGATATGCAATTATCAACTTGCCTGCCTATTGCTTTTCATTTCCACTCATACATGATCAGATAAGGCATTTGGAAACTGTTGCAATTATCAATTGTTGCTTATCCACAATTTTGTAACAGTCACTAACTACAAGTGTTGTAAATTACTTTACAGGTTGCTTTCTCCATCTTGGAGGAATTGGTAATTCAGAAATTGCCTAACATAATAGAGATATGGCAGAAGCAATTACTCATAGCCTCAGAAAACGAATCAAAGTCCTTTTGCCAACTGAAAGATATCAAGGTTTCTAATTGCGAGAAATTGGTGCAAGTGGTTCAGTTTAATATGCTTCCACGACTGCAAAATCTGAAAAGATTCAACGTACATAATTGTTCAAAGATGGAAGCAATAGTCACGGGGAATGAAAAAGAAAAAGGAACCACCAGTAATGATAACATTGTGTTCTCTCAATTAACTACTCTTAATCTTTCTGAGTTGGTGAGCCTTAAAAGTTTCTACAACTGGCCTACAAGATCTGAAGCACAACCCTTGTTCAACCACCAGGTTTGATTTTTCAAATTTATTTTATTAACCCTGGCCATGGGAAAGCTTACACACACACACACACACAGACAAATTCCTTTTCAATTACAATTTTAAATTTGAAACTTATTTGAATATTCTCTTTCTATCCAAAGCCAAATAAAAGTAAAATAATTTGAAGGTGGACATGCTAGGAGCCTACGTTGGAAATTACAATTGTACCCAAACAAAAATATGTATGAATTCTAAATTTAACACTCTATTTTTATTTTGAATATGAATCTTTATAAGATTTTATTTGGCTAAAATTATGTCCAAAATTGTAATTTGCCTAATCTTGATTTGGAGTTCATTAAAAAAATATTTGACTATTGGATATTGAAAAAAATATTTAAATACTGGATATTGTATTGGATATCATATTTCGATTGCAAATAATTTGATTTGTTTTACCATCTTACCTTAAATAGATATGCTAAGAAAATGAATATTAAATTAGTAAGAAATTATCAGTATAAAAAATTATCAAGGCACCGTGGTGAATTTTTAAAATCAAATTTTCTTCTTTTTCAAAGGTCTAATACTCAGATCTACAACCTAATTCGCCTTACCTAAAAAATAACTAATAAGATTATTGAACACAAATTGTTGAAGGTAAATTGAAAAATAATGATGAAAGATGGAAAACAATGTGATGAGGTCAACAAAAAGTTGCATAGTTAATAATTAAGCAATACAATAAATAATTCAAAAGAATATAGAGATATGCATTAATAAATTTTCTTGCCTATTGCTTTTCATTTCCACTCATACATGATCAAAACACGCATTTGGAAACTGTTGCAATTATCAATTGTTGCTTATCCACAATTTTGTAAGAGTCACTAACTACAAGTGTTGTAAATTACTTTATAGGTTGCTTTCCCCGTCTTGGAGGAATTGGTAATTCATAAATTGCCTAACATAATAGAGATATGGGAGAAGCAATTACTCATAGCCTCAGAAAACGAATCAAAGTCCTTTTGCCAACTAAAAGATATCAAGGTTTCTAATTATGAGAAATTGGCACATGTGGTTCAGTTCAATATGCTCCCACGATTACAAAATCTGAAAAGATTCAACATACATAATTGTCCAAAGATGGAAGCGATAGTCACGGAGAATGAAAAAGAAAAAGGAACCACAAGTAATGATAACATTGCGTTCTCTCAATTAACAACTCTTAATCTTTCTGAGTTGGTGAACCTCAAAGGTTTCTACTACTGGCCTACAAGATGTGAAGCACAACCCTTGTTCAACCACCAGGTTTGATTTTTCTAATTTTTTTTATTAACCCTGGCCATGGGAAAGCGTGAACACAAAAAAAATTAAAATTCCTTTTTAATTACAATTTTAAATTTGAAACTTATTTGAATATTGTCTTTATGCGCAAATCCAAATAAAAGCAAAATAATTTGAAGGTGGACATGCTAGGGGCCAACGATGGAAATTACAATATTGCCCACACAAAAATATGTATGAATTCTAAATTTAACACTATATTTTTATGGAAAATGCTAGACCCCAAATAAATTACCAAATTTTGTACCAAACTTCTCACATGAGTGTGTGAGCCACACAAGCCACATGCATGTGGATCCCACACCCATGTGAAAGGTTTGGTAGAAAATTTGGTCGTTTATTTGGGGTCCCTAGCATAACTCTGTTTTTATTTTGAATATGAATCTTAATATGATTTTATTTGGCTAAGATTATGTCCAAAATTGTAATTTGCCTAATCTTGATTTGGAGTTCATTAAAAAAATATTTAAATATTGGATATCATATTTCGAGTTCAAATAATTTGATTTTAACTTAAATAGATATGCCAAGAAAATGAATATTAATTTAAATAAGAAATTATCAATATAAAAACTTATCATGGTACCATGGTGAATTTCAAAAATAAAATTTTCTTCTTTTTCATAGGTCTAATACTCCGATCTACAACATGATTTGCCTTATCTAAAAAATAACTAATAAGATTATGGAACACAAATTATTAAGGGCAAATAGAAAAATAATGACGAAAGATGGAAAGCAATGTGAAGAGGTCATAACAAAAAGTTGCTTAGTTAACAATTAAGCAACACGATAAATATTACAAAAGAATATGGAGATATTCAATTATCAATCTGCTTCGCTGTTGCTTTTCATTTCCATTCATACATGATCAGAGCATGCAATTCGAAACTGTTACAATTATCCATTGTTGCTTATCCACAATATTCTAACAATCAGTAACTGCAAGTGTTGTAAATTACTTTGCAGGTTGCTTTCCCCATCTTGGAGGAATTGGTAATTCAGAAATTGCCCAACATAACAGAGATATGGGAGAAGCAATTACTCATAGCCCTAGAAAATGAATCAGAGTCCTTTTGCCAACTGAAAGATATGAAGGTTTCTAATTGTGGGAAATTGGTACGAGTGGTTGAATTCAACATGCTCCCACGATTGCAAAATCTGGAAAGATTCAACGTAGATAATTGTCCAAAGATGGAAGCGATAGTCACGGAGAGAGAAAAAGAAGAAGTAACCACCAGTAATGATATCATTGTGTTCTCTCAATTAACAACTCTTAATCTTTCTGAGTTGGTGAGTCTTAAAAGTTTCTACAATTGGCCTACAAGATCTGAAGCACAACCCTTGTTCAACCACCAGGTTTGATTTTTCGAATTTATTTGATTAGCCCTGGTCATGGGAAAGTGTGCACACAAAAAAATTAAGACTCCTTTTCAATTTCAATTTTAAATTTGAAACTTATTTGAATATTCTCTTTCTATCCAAATCCAAATAAAAGTAAAATAATTTGAAGGTGGACATGCTAGGGCCTATGATGGAAATTACAATGGTACACAAACTAAAATATGTATGAATTCTAAATTTAATACTATATTTTTATTTTGAATATGAATCTTTATATGATTTTATTTGGCTAAAATTATGTCCAAAATTGTAATTTACATAATCTTCATTTGGAGTTCATTAAAAAAATATTTAAATATTGGTTTTGTAATTTGCCTAATCTTGATTTGGAGTTCATTAAAAAAATATTTAACTATTGGATATTTAAAGAAATATTTAAATATGGGATATCATATTGGACATCATATTTCGAGTTCAAATAATTCGATTTGTTTTAAATATGGGATATCATATTGCCATGAAAATGAATATTAAATAGATATGCCAAGAAATTGAATATTAAATTAGTAAGAAATTACTAATATAAAAAATCATCATGGCATCGTGGTGAATTTTTAAAATAAAATTTTCTTCTTTTCCATATATCTAATACTCAGATCTACAACATAATTTGCCTTACCTAAAAAATAACTAATAAGATTATGGAACACAAATTATTAAAGGCAAATTGAAAAATAATGACGAAGGATGGAAAGCAATGTGAAGAGGTCATAACAAAAAGTTGCTTTAGTTAATAATTAAGCAAAACAATAAATATGTCAAAAGAATATGGAGATATGCAATTATCAATTGGCCTGCTTATTGCTTTTCCTTTCCACTCATACATGATCAGAGCACGCATTTGGAAACTGTTGCAAATATCAATTATTGCTTAGCCACAATTTTGTAACAGTCACTAACTACAAGTGTTGTAAATTACTTTACAGGTTACTTTCCCCGTCTTGGAGGAATTGGTAATTCAGAACTTGCCTAACATAATAGAGATATGGGAGAAGCAATTAGTCATAGCCTCAGAAAATGAATCAAAGTCCTTTTGCCAACTGAAAGATATCAAGGTTTCTAATTGTAAGAAATTGGTACAAGTGGTTCAGTTCAATATGCTCCCACAACTGCAAAATCTGAAAAGATTCAACGTAGATAATTGTCCAAAGGTGGAAGCGATAGTCATGGAGAAAGAAAAAGAAAAAGGAACCACCAGTAATGATATCATCGTGTTCTCTCAATTAAAAACTCTTAATCTTTCTGAGTTAGTGAGCCTTAAAAGTTTCTCCAATTGGCCTACAAGATTTGAAGCACAACCCTTGTTCAGCCACCAGGTTTGATTTTCGTAATTTATTTTATTAACCCTAGCCATGTTACAGCATGCACAGAAAAAAATATAATAATAAATAAATAAAATAAAATAAAATTCCTTTTCAATTATAATTTTAAATTTGAAACTTATTTGAATATTCTCTTTCTATCCAAATACAAATAAAAGTAAAATAATTTGAAGGTGGACATGCTAGGGCCTACGATGGAAATTACAACATTACCCACACAAAAATATGTTTGAATTCTAAATTTAATTCTATATTTTTATTTTCAATATGAATCTTGATATGATTTTATTTGGCTAAAATTATGTCCAAAATTGCAATTTGCCTAATCTTTGATTGGGAGTTCATTAAAAAAAAATTAAATATTGGTTTTGTAATTTGACTAATCTTGATTTGGAGTTCATTAAAAAAATATTTAACTATTGGATATTCAAAAAAAAATATATTTAAATATCGGATATCATAATACATATCGTATTTCGAGTACAAATAATTTGATTTGTTTTACCATCTCAACTTAAATTGATATGCCAAGAAAATGAATATGAAATTGATATGCCCAGAAAATGAATATTAAATTAAACAAGAAATTATCAACATAAAAAATTATCAACGCACCGTGGTGACTTTTTAAAATAAAATTTTCTTCTTTTTCATAAGTCTAATACTCCAATCTACAAGATAATTTGCCTTATCTAAAAAATAACTGCTAAGATTATAGAACACAAATTATTAAGGGCAAATAGAAAAATAATGTTGAAAAATGGGAAGCAATGTGAAGAGGGCATACAAAAAATTTGCTTAGTTAATAATTATGCAATACAATAAATATTTCAAAAGAATATGGAGATATGCAATTATCCATTCGCTTGCCTATTGGTTTTCATATCCACTCAGACATGATCAGAGCACACTTTTGGAAACTGTTGCAATTATCAATTGTTGCTTATCCACAATTTTGTAACAATCACTAACTACAAGTGTTGTGAATTACTTTACAGGTTGCTTTCCCTGTCTTGGAGGAATTGGTAATTCAAAAATTGCCTTACATAATAGAGATATGGGAGAAGCAATTACTCATAGCCACAGAAAATGAATCAAAGTCCTTTTGCCAACTGAAAGCTATCAAGGTTTCTAATTGTGGAAAATTGGTACAAGTTGTTCAGTTCAATATGCTCCCACGACTACAAAATCTGAAAAGATTCAACGTAGATAATTGTCCAAAGATGGAAGTGATAGTCACGGAGAAAGAAAAAGAAAAAGGAACCATCAGTAACGATATCATCGTGTTCTCTCAATTAAAAACTCTCAATCTTTTTGAGTTGGGGAGCCTTAAAAGTTTCTACAACTGGCCTTCAAAATTTGAAACACAGCCCTTGTTCAACCACCAGGTTTGACTTTCCTAATTTATTTTATTAACCCTGGCCATGGGAAAGCATGCACACACACACACACACACACACACAAAAATTCCTTTTCAATTACAATTTTAAATTTGAAACTTATTTGAATATTCTTTTTCCATCCAAATCCAAATAAAAGTAAAATAATTTGAAGGTTGACGTGCTAGGGGCCTACGATGGAAATTACAATGGTACCCAAACAAAAATATGTATGAATTCTAAATTTAACACTATATTTTTGTTTTGAATATGAATCTTTATATGATTTCATTTTGCTAAAATTATGTCCAAAATTGTAATTTGCCTAATCTTAATTTGGAGTTCATTAAAAAAGTATTTAAATACTAGATACTTAAAAAAATATTTAAGTCTTGGATATCGTATTGAATATCATATTTCGAGTTCAAATAATTTGATTTGTTTTACCATCTTACCTTAAATAGATATGCCAAGAAAATGAATATTAAATTAAATAAGAAATTATCAATATAAAAAATTATCAGGGCACCGTGGCAAATTTTTAAAATAATTTTTTCTTCTTCTTCATAGGTCTAATACTCAGATCTACAACATAATTTGCCTTACCTAAAAAAAAAAACTAATAAGATTATGGAACACAAATTAGAAATGGCAAATAGAAAAATAATGATGAAAAATGGAAAGCAATGTGAAGAGGTTATAACAAAAAGTTACTTAGTTAATAATTAAGCAAAACAATAAATATTTCAAAAGAATATGGAGATATGCAATTATCAATTTGCTTGCCTTTTGCTTTTCATTTCCATTCATAGATGATCAGAGCACACATTTGGAGTTATAGCAATTATCAGTTGTTGCTTATCCATAATTTTGTAACAGTCACTAACTGCAAGTGTTGTAAATTACTTTACAGGTTGCTTTCCCCGTCTTGGAGGAATTGGTAATTCAGAAATTGCCTAACATAATAGAGATATGGGAGGAGCAATTACTCATAGCCTTAGAAAACGAATCAAAGTCCTTTTGCCAACTGAAGCATATCAAGGTTTCTAATTGTGAGAAATTGGTACAAGTGGTTCAGTTCAATATGCTCCCACGATTGCAAAATCTGAAAAGATTCAACGTAGATAATTGTCCAAAGATGGTAGCGATAGTCAAGGAGAAAGAAAAAGAAAAAGGAACCACCAGTAATGATATCATCGTGTTCTCTCAATTAAAAACTCTTACTCTTTCTGAGTTGGTGAGCCTTAAAAGCTTCTCCAACTGGCCTACTGGATCTGAAGCACAACCCTTGTTCAACCACCAGGTTTGATTTTTGTAATTTATTTTGTTAACCCTGACCATAGGAAAGCGTGCACAAAAAAAAATTAAAATTCCTTTTCAATTACTATAATAAACTTGGAAATTATTTGAATATTCTTTTTCTATCCAAATCCAAATGAAAGTAAAATAATTTGATGGTGGACATGCTAAGGGCCTATGATGGAAAATACAATATTACCCACAGAAAAATATGTATGCATTCAAAAATTAACACTATATTTTTATTTTGAATATGAATCTTGATATGATTTTATTTGGCTAAAATTATGTCCAAAATTGTAATTTGCCGAATCTTTGATTTGGAGTTCATTAAAAAAAAATTAAATATTGGATATCATATTGGATATGATATTTTGGGTGCAAATAATTTGATTTGTTTTACCATCTTCACTTAAATAGATATGCTAAGAAAATGAATATTAAATTAAATAAGAAATTATCAATATAAAAAATTATCAAGGCACCGTGGTGAATTTTTAAAATAAAATTTTCTTTTGTTTCATAGATCTAATACTCAGATCTACAACAAAATTTGCCTCCTCTTAAAAATAATTACTAAGATTGTGAAACACAAATTATTAAGGGAAAATAGAAAAATAACGATAAAAGATTGAAAGCAATGTGAAGAGGTCATAACAAAAAGTTGCTTAGTTAATAATTAAGCAATACAATAAATATTTTAAAAGAATATGGAGATATGCATTATTCCATTTGCTTGCCTATTGCTTTTCATTTCCACTCACACATGATCAGAGCACGCATTTGGAAATTGTTGCAATTATCAGTTGTTGCTTATCCACAATTTTGTAACAGTCACTAACTACAAGTGTTGTAAATTACTTTACAGGTTGCTTTCCCCATCTTGGAGGAATTGGTAATTCAAAAATTGCCTAATGTAATAGAGATATGGGAGAAGCAATTACTCATAGCCTCCGAAAAGAAATCAAAGTCCTTATGCCAACTGAAAGATATCAAGGTTTCTAATTGTGAGAAATTGGTACAAGTGGTTCAATTCAATATGCTTCCACAACTGCAAAATCTAAAAAGATTCAACGTAGATAATTGTCCAAAGATGGAAGCGATAGTCACGGAGAAAGGAAAAGAAGAAGGAAGCACCAGTAATGATAACATTGTGTTCTCTCAATTAACAACTCTCAATCTTTCTGAGTTGGTGAGCCTTAAAAGTTTCTACAACTGGCCTACAAGATCTGAATCACAACCCTTGTTCAACCACCAGGTTTGATTTTCCTAATTTATTTATTAAATGTGGCCATGGGAAAGCGTGTACACAAGAAAAAATTAGAATTCCTTTTCAATTACAATTTTAGATTTGAAACTTATTTGAATATTCTCTTTCTATCCAAATCCAAATAAAAGTAAAATAATTTGAAAGTGGACATGCTGGGGGCCTGCGATGGAAATTACAATATTACTCACATAAAAATATGTATGAATTTTAAATTTAACACTATATTTTTATTTGGAATGTGAATCGTAATATGATTTTATTCGGCTAAAATTTCGTCCAAAATTGTAATTTGCCAAATCTTGCTTTGGAGTTCCTTCAAAAAAACATTAAATATTGGTTTTGTAATTTACCTAAACTTGATTTGGATTTCACTAAAAAAATATTTAAATATTGGATATCATATTTCGAGTTAAAATAATTTGATTTGTTTTACCATCTTCGCTTAAATAGAAATGCCAAGAAAATGAATATTCAATAGATATGCCAAGAAAATGAATATTAAATTAAAAAAGAAATTATCAATATAAAAAATTATCAAGGCACCGTAGTGAATTTTTAAAATCAAATTTTCTTCTTTTTCATAGGTCTAATACTCAAATCTACAACATAATTTGCCTTGTCCAAAAACTTACTACTAAAGATTATGGAACACAAATTATTAAGGGCAAATAGAAAAATAATGATGAAAGATGGAAAGCAATGTGAAAAGGTCAGAACAAAAAGTTGCTTAGTTAATAATGAAGCAATACAAAAAATATTTCAAAAGAATATGGAGATATGCAATTATCCATTTACTTGCCTATTGCTTTTCATTTCCACTCATACATGATCAGATAACGCATTTGGAAACTGTTGCAATTATCAAATGTTTGTTATCCATAATTTTGTGATAGTCACTAACTACAAGTGTTGTTCATTACTTTACAGGTTGCTTTCCCCGTCTTGGAGGAATTGGTAATTCAGAAATTGCCTAACATAATAGAGATATGGGAGGAGCAATCACTCATAGCCTCCGAAAACAAATCAAAGTCCTTCTGCCAAATGAAAGATATCAAGGTTTCTGATTGTGAGAAATTGGTACAAGTGGTTCAGTTCAATATGCTCCCACGACTGCAAAATCTGAAAAAATTCATCGTACATAATTGTCCAAAGATGGAAGCGATAGTCACAAAGAAAGAAAAAGAAATAGGGACCACTTGTAATGATAACATTGTGTTCTCTCAATTAAAAACTCTTAATCTTTCTGAGTTGGTGACCCTTAAAAGTTTCTACAACTGGCCAACAAGATCTGAAGCACAACCCTTGTTCAACCAGCAGGTTTGAATTTCCTAATTTATTTTATGAACCCTGGCCATGGGAAAGCGTGCACACCAAAAAAAATTAAAATTCCTTTTCAATTATAATTTTAAATTTGAAAGTTATTTGAATATTCTTTTTTTATCCAAATCCAAATAAAAGTAAAATAATTTGAAGGTGGACATGCTAGGAGCCGACGATGGAAATTACAATATTACCCACACAAAAAGATATATGAATTCTAAATTTAACACTATATTTTTATTTTGAATATGAATCTTAATAAATTTTTATTTTGCTAAAATTATGTCCAAAATTGTAATTTGCCTAATATTGATTTGGAGTCCATTAAAAAAATATTTAACTATTGGTTTTGTAATTTGCCTAATCGTGATTTGGATTTCAGAAAAAAAAAATTTAAATATTGGATATTTAAAAAATATATTTAAATATTGGATATCATATTTCGAGTTCAAATAATTTGATTTGTTTTACCATCTTAACATAAATAGATATGCATGAAAATGAATATTAAATTAAATAAGAAATTATAAATATAAAAAATCATCACAGCATCGCGGTGAATTTTAAAAATAAAATTTTCTTCTTTTCCATAGGTCTGACACTCAGATCTACAACATAATTTGCCTTACCTAAAAAATAACTAACAAGATTATGGAACACAAATTATTAAACGCAAATAGAAAAATAATGATGAAAGACGGAAAGCAATGTGAAGAGGTCATAACAAAAATTTGCTTAGTTAATAATTAAGCAAAACTACAAATATTTCAAAAGAATATGGTGATATGCAATTATCAATTTGCTTGCCTATTGTTTTTCCTTTCCACCCATACATGATCAGAGCACGCATTTGGAAATTGTTGCAAATATCAATTATTGCTTAACCACAATTTTGTAACAGTCACTAACTACAAGTGTTGTAAATTACTTTACAGGTTACTTTCCCCGTCTTGCAGGAATTGGTAATTCAGAAATTGCCTAACATAATAGAGATATGGGAGAAGCAATTAGTCATAGCCTCAGAAGATGAATCAAAGTCCTTTTGCCAACTGAAATACATCAAGGAGTCTAATTGTGAGAAATTGGTACAAGTGGTTCAGTTCAATATGCTTCCACGACTGCAAAATCTGAAAAGATTCAACGTAGATAATTGTCCAAAGATGGAAGCGATAGTCACGGAGAAAGGAAAAGAAGAAGGAAGCACCAGTAATGATAACATTATGTTCTCTCAATTAACAACCCTTAATCTTTCTGAGTTGGTGAGCCTTAAAAGTTTCTACAACCGGCCTACAAGATCTGAATCACAACCCTTGTTCAACCACCAGGTTTGATTTTCCTAATTTATTTATTAAATGTGGCCATGGGAAAGCGTGTACACAAGAAAAAATTAGAATTCCTTTTCAATTACAATTTTAGATTTGAAACTTATTTGAATATTCTCTTTCTATCCAAATCCAAATAAAAGTAAAATAATTTGAAAGTGGACATGCTGGGGGCCTGCGATGGAAATTACAATATTACCCACATAAAAATATGTATGAATTTTAATTTAACACTATATTTTTATTTGTAATGTGAATCGTAATATGATTTTATTCGGCTAAAATTTCGTCCAAAATTGTAATTTGCCAAATCTTGCTTTGGAGTTCCTTTAAAAAAAAAATTAAATATTAGTTTTGTAATTTGCCTAAACTTGATTTGGATTTCACTAAAAAAATATTTAAATATTGGATATTTTAAAAAAAATATATTTAAATATTGGATATCATATTTCGAGTTCAAATAATTTGATTTGTTTTACCATCTTCGCTTAAATAGAAATGCCAAGAAAATGAATATTCAATAGATATGCCAAGAAAATGAATATTAAATTAAAAAAGAAATTATCAATATAAAAAATTATCAAGGAACCGTAGTGAATTTTTAAAATAAAATTTTCTTCTTTTTGATAGGTCTAATACTCAAATCTACAACATAATTTGCCTTATCCAAAAAATTACTACGAAGATTATGGAACACAAATTATTAAGGGCAAATAGAAAAATAATAATGAAAGATGGAAAGCAGTGTGAATAGGTCAGAACAAAAAGTTGCTTAGCTAATAACGAAGCAAGACAAAAAATATTTCAAAAGAATATGGAAATATGCAATTATCCATTTGCTTGCCTATTGCTTTTCATTTCCACTCATACATGATCAGATAACGAATTTGGAAACTGTTGTAATTATCAAATGTTTGTTATCCACAATTTTGTGATAGTCACTAACTGCAAGTGTTGTTCATTACTTTACAGGTTGCTTTCCCTGTCTTGGAGGAATTGGTAATTCAGAAATTGCCTAACATAATAGAGATATGGGAGAAGCAATCACTCATAGCCTCCGAAAACAAATCAAAGTCCTTCTACCAAATGAAAGAGATTAAGGTTTCTAATTGTGAGAAATTGGTACAAGTGGTTCAGTTCAATATGCTCCCACGACTGCAAAATCTGAAAAAATTCATCGTACATAATTGTCCAAAGATGGAAGCGATAGTCACAGAGAAAGAAAAAGAAATAGGGTCCACTTGTAATGATAACATTGTGTTCTCTCAATTAAAAACTCTTAATCTTTCTGAGTTGGTGAGCCTTAAAAGTTTCTACAACTGGCCAACAAGATCTGAAGCACAACCCTTGTTCAACCAGCAGGTTTGAATTTCCTAATTTATTTTATAAACCCTGGCCATGGAAAAGCGTGCACACCAAAAAAAAAAAATTCCCTTTCAATTATAATTTTAAATTTGAAAGTTATTTGAATATTCTTTTTTATCCAAATCCAAATAAAAGTAAAATAATTTGAAGGTGGACATGCTAGGAGCCGACGATGGAAATTATAATATTACCCGCACAAAAATATGTATGAATTTTAAATTTAACACTATATTTTTATTTTGAATATGAATCTTAATATGATTTTATTTTGCTCAAATTATGTCCAAAATTCTAATTTGCCTAATATTGATTTGGAGTTCATTAAAAAAATATTTAAGTATTGGTTTTGTAATTTGCCTAATTGTGATTTGGAGTTCATTAAAAAAATATTTAAATATTGGATATTTAAAAAAAATATTTAAATATTGGATATCATATTTTGAGTTCAAATAATTTGATTTGTTTTACCATCTTAACATAAATAGATATGCATGAAAATGAATATTAAATTAAATAAGAAATTATAAATATAAAAAGTCATCACTGCATCGCGGCATCGCGGTGAATTTTTAAAATAAAATTTTCTTCTTTTCCATAGATCTGACACTCAGATCTACAACATAATTTGCCTTACCTAAAAAATAACTAACAAGATTATGGAACACAAATTATTAAGGGTAAATAGAAAAATAAGGATGAAAGATGGAAAGCAATGTGAAGAGGTCATAACAAAAAGTTGCTTAGTTAATAATTAAGCAAAACTATAAATATTTCAAAAGAATATGGTGATATGTAATTATCAATTTCCTTGCCTATTGCTTTTCCTTTCCATTCATACATGATCCGAGCACGCATTTGGAAACTGTTGCAAATATCAATTATTGCTTGGCCACAATTTTGTAATAGTCACTAACTACAAGTGTTGTAAATTACTTTACAGGTTACTTTCCCCATCTTGAAGGAATTGGTAATTCAGAAATTGCCTAACATAATAGAGATATGGCAGAAGCAATTAGTCATAGCCTCAGAAAATGAATCAAAGTCCTTTTGCCAACTGAAAAATATCATGGTTTCTAATTGTGAGAAATTGGTACAAGTGGTTCATTTCAATATGCTCCCACGATTGCAAAATCTGAAAAGATTCAAGGTAGATAATTGTCCAAAGATGGAAGCGATAGTCATGGAGAAAGAAAAAGAAAAAGCAACCACCAGTAATCATATCATCATGTTCTCTCAATTAAAAACTCTTAATCTTTCTAAGTTGGTGAGCCTTAAAAGTTTCTACAACTGGCCTACAAGATCTGAAGTACAGCCCTTGTTCAACCACCAGGTTTGATTTTCCTAATTTATTTTATTTACCCTGGCAATGGGAAAGCGTGCACACAAAAAAATAAAAATAAAAATTCCTTTTCATTTACAATTTTAAATTTGAAACTTATTTGAATATTCTCTTTCTATCAAAATCCAAATAAAAGTAAAATAATTTGAATGTGGACATGCTAGGGGCCTGCGATGGAAATTACAATAGTACCCAAACAAAAATATGTATGAATTCTAAATTTAACACTATTTCTATTTTGAATATGAATCTTTATATGATTTTATTTGGCTATAATTATGTCCAAAATTGTAATTTGCTAATCTTGATTTGAAGTTCATTAAAAAAATATTTAAATATTGGTTTTGTAATCTGCCTAATCTTGATTTGGAGTTCATTAAAAAAATATTTAACTACTAGATATTTAAAAAAATATTTAACTACTGGATATTTAAAAAAATATTTAAATATTGGATATCGTATGTCACGACCCCATTCTGCCCCTAGTAGAATGGTGCCATGATGGCCAGTAATCCAAGATTACCAAAGGCCAACTTACAAAGATTCACACAATCGGAGTATACATATGGGGCTTACATGTGCGGAAGCAATAAATTTAAATCTAATTAGTCCATTAGAGTTGTGCATAGATTGAATGAAATGACATACATTTTAACATGGTTTACAACTTGGATACAAATAAAATAAAGTACATGTTACATCTTGATCAAAAGGCTTTTCAAGCCGAAATATACAAAAGAAATTAACCAAAAACTAAGAAGCTGAATCTCCAAGATGCTAGCAAAACATGAATCCAAAACAAAGTTGCAAACAACATCTTAGGCGACACTGCCTTCTTGATCGCAACCTACATATATATAAAGAGGAGAGTGAGCTTGGATACTCAGTGAATGATATAAGTAATAAAGGTTTGAATGAATGATATCCGAGATCTTTATCAAAACAATACATATCATAGCTTGTAACAAAACATGGGATAAATCAAGTTCATCAATCAAATTCTTTCAAAGCTTCTTGGATGTTTAATAATATCTACATAATACCAAGGGATGACATTTCAGACAAAACAAGGGAATAACCGTCCCGGAATCGAAGCACACCCGTTCACGATCGTCGGTGGCCAACCCAGAATCGATTAGACAACTTACCCGGAAAACCGTCGGTGGCAAAACAAGGGAATAATCATCTCGGAATCGAAGCACACCCGTTCACGACCGTCGGTGGCCGACCCGAAATCGATTAGACAAACCCACCCGTACAAGACCGTCGGTGGCAAAAGAGATATCTCAACAAATGTGCTACTTAGGCTTAATGTCCGCTAGCAAGAAAGGACCTTCCAAGAATGTCATCAAAACAAACATAATACTTGATACAAAAACTAGTGGATAATCATTCATACATGATCAAATACTTTTACAAAACAAAACAAAGCAAATCTTTTATCAAAACATTATAACATAGCTTTATTAAAAATACCACTCACACAGCTCTTCGGGTGTAGGGATTAAGGCAAGAATCCAAGACCTACAGTCATATAACAAAGTCTACTGAATGCATTTCAAGAAGAGAAGAAGGAATGCTTAAGGATGGTTATGCAATGCATTCTTAAAACAAGCTTTACATGAATGAAAATGATCTTGGCATTTCTTTCCAAAACCAAGTCAAGACAAAGCAAAACATGTATGGGAGTCAAAACACTGTTTTTCTTCTAGGGAAAACATGCTGGGTACTAACCAGGTCTCTGAATGGATGCACAGAGATGATCTAGGCCAAAATGGCCTAGCTGGGTGAACTCAGGGAGTCTTGGCCAAGGTCCCACACCTTTTGGCTGAGGTCCCACGCCTCTTGGCCGAGGTGTAGTCTCCTAGGCCTAGGTGTGCGGCTCCCTGCCGAGATGTTACAAGGTACCGGCAAGGGTGTACCATGGTCGGCCTAGGTGTGTGGTGGTCGGCCTAGGTGTGCATGCAAGATAGGCTAAGGTGCAAGTGATCCTGCAAGGTAGGCCAAGGTGAGATACGATGTTTGGCCTAGGTGTGAGATCTAGGCAAGAGTGGTCTCAATGACCACACTTAGGGAAATGAAGTTTGGAAATCTGGGTTTCTTCCTTGAAGAACATGAAGAACATGAATGCTAAAATCATAACTTGTTATTCAAAATCTGAGATTTCATGATATGAGTTCAAAAACATGGACCTGGGTACCCATATTTGAAGATTTCATGAAAACAAACACAAAAACATGGAATTTGTTACAAACTTTCGAATCAAAACAAAGCTTTTCTTGAAGAACACAAGAACATCATTTTCTTTCTCTAAAACAAACTTTAAATCAATGCATGGCTTATGAATCATGCTAGATCATGCAATGTGATTAGATCAATATAAAGAACAATGAGAGTAGATCAAGATTCTAACCTCAAAACATGAATCTAACGGTCCAAGGTATGAAGATCAAGCTTGGAAATCTATTCTCACTCTAACAACTTCTTCTTCCCTCTTCCTAGAGCTTCTCTCTCTACAAGGCTAGGATATGACAAAATGATATGGGTTTCTCACTGCTAGTTGGCTATTACTCACTTCTGGGACACGTGGCATCATCGGATTGGATCCCCTCCAAAAAGGTGCCAGAATGAAAAGACAAGAGTATGACAAAGTGTGTATGACAAGTAAGATAGCATGGCCACTCTGACAAGGCAATGATCTCGGATTAGGACATAGGCTTCGGACAAGAAGGTTTCATTGATCTCAGCTAGGAAAGATAACACTTGGCCTAGATGTGCCACACCTCGGTCTAGGTCATACCAGTCCAGGAACAAGATCACTAGGTGTAAGGATCAAAGATCTAGGACACCTAGATGATAACATCTCGGCCTAGATAATACAAACCTCGGCCTAGGTGATGAACATCTCAGACAATATGCCTAGGTGAAGGTGGAGGTCAACCAAAGTGGTTCCAAGATGGTCCTAGGTGTTGGCACTCAATGGCCTAGGTGTAAGAGGTTTAAAGGTGTGACCTGGGCTTGAGACAGCAAGGATAGATGACCTAGGCTTAAGATGACCTAGGCTTGAGACAGCACCAATCAAGGAACAAAGCATGCATATAATACTTGGGCAAAACACGATAGCATCAAGACAAGACAAGGACCTTTACCTAGGCAAAACAAGTCTAAGTCTGCAAATGCAAGCTTAACAAGACAAAATCACGCAAACGCACATGAACGTAGCTAAGACAAGAATGAGGGTTATCACATAGTATTTCGAGTTAAAATGATTTGGTTTGTTTTACCATCTTACCTTATGTAGATATGCCAAGCTTGGAAATCAAATAATTTGAATTTGGGATTCCTATTCTTGAATGGTTGTTCATATCTTCATTCATTTTGTTTCTTGTTGAGTTTGTCATTATTGCGTTTGGAACAAGTTAGGAGTTGTTTTTTTCAATAGAACTGTTGGCCAGATTTCGGTCAGTTTGCTTGAGCGGTCCTTTGTTCGCTCGAGCGGTCTTTGTGAACTTCCAGTACTTTTGCAAGTCTGCAAAGATACTGGGAGGGTAGTGTTCTTTGCTAGACCGGTGTTGACCGGTGTTTCTTACACTCGAGTGGTCTTGGCTCAAGCTATCACTCCCCTCAAAATAATTACAAGAATCCAACTCCAAACACTAGTACAAAGTGATATGAATAAAATAATAAGTTTCTATTAATCAGAGTCAATATACAAAAGGTGACACATGCAATATGCATTCATAAATTGTTCATCCTGAATCTATAACATGTGTTACAAGAAGTGATAAGGAATGAAAACTAAACAGATATTAATATGGCCGAATGGCTTACATCTTTCCAAGACCGTACTTGGTTACAACAAAATCAGTCATATGCTCAATACAAATAAAGCCCTAGGCCTACAAAAGAGTAAATACACAAATAACAAAAATTGAGCCTTCAGCTCCACAATTTTGCAAACAAGATCATTTACCACTATTTTGCAAACCATGCCATGCCAAGTTTTATATCACTATTTAATTTATCTCAATTCATGAGTTACTTCCATTTATTACAAACAACCAAATTGATGATACTACTCAAAGGTTCTCACACAAACACTTCCATTTGCCATTTTACGAAAATAATTTCTACAGGAATCGGCACCCATGTATACAAAATGTTTTTGAGACTTTCACCCTGGACGCACAGGCCAACTTAATTCAATGGAGTCTATCTCCTTTCTTCTCCCAAACATGGAGTACATCCCATTTCTCCTCCCGAACATCATACATATACAATGTATTACAACACATATTCAATGACAACCAATAAGAGATTAGTTGCAATTCACCTAATTCTCATGCGATTTCTACAACAATCATGGTTAATACATATTTATGCAAATTTCCATATGTGAGAGGTAATACATATTCAACTCCACCATTCATATAAACATTCATCCAATTTCATGTTTCCAATACCAGTTTCCTTATTTATGCAAAATAATTATTTGAGAAGTTTTAGGGTAAAACCCCTTTTTTGTCCAAAATTCCTCCCAAGTACCAAAATCACTAAAATTCTCACAACACACCCCATCTCTATTCCCATAATCATCCTTTTTGCATTTACATTATAAAACCCCTCATTTGATTTTACATTCCCAAACCCTAGGTTTGCTGAACATCATTCCAAGTTTCAATATTTCGTACACAATAACAAATAACAAAGTTAAAACTCATAGAAGAGTGTCGAAAATCCCTACCTCAAGTTTAGAAGACCAATGCAACAATGTAGGTACTTCAAAGATGCCGAAACCAAATATTGTTCGGACTAAAACAGAGCTCTAGAGATGCTCTACATTTTTCTCAGAGGCACTAGGGTAGAGAACCCAATGAATCTAGGTGAAAATGTAGAGAGAATATGAGTTTTAGAGAGAGAAACTCAAGATCTACGGTTTTGGAGCGTTTTTGTAACGCCCCAAAAAATAATATAATAAATACAACCCAAACATGTATTAAAAG
Source organism: Camellia granthamiana (assembly GCA_036172215.1). Taxonomy (NCBI): domain Eukaryota; kingdom Viridiplantae; phylum Streptophyta; class Magnoliopsida; order Ericales; family Theaceae; genus Camellia; species Camellia granthamiana. The sequence goes on from CM069907.1 coordinate 65,475,788, forward strand.
CAGTGTGAATCAGAGTAAATAGTCCTTTCATTACATGAAGTTAATAATACAAAAGGGTTTAACATAATTAAATGCCCTATTCGCTTATATCTTTCCAAGCCTTGACTTGGTCACACAAAAGAAGATTAGCTCATACATATTTAGCCCTAGGCTTTACAAAAATATACAATACAAATTAAAGAAGCTCTTGCCCTCAAAATATCCCTCCAAGCTATTGCCTTGGTGGAGGTAAGTCACCAACACTTGAAAATGTTATTCCCAAATGGGGTGAGCCATAGCCCAGTAGAAATCATCTAGCACAATATATGAAACTTAGCAAAGGTATAAGTACACTATGCATACATAACGTCAGTGATAAAGATATCCACAGTTTATATAATCATAAGGTACCAATTTCCATAAATTTCATTACATGAACCAGTTTCATTATCTCTTTAACAATCCAAATGAGACTTCAACTCATTAGTTCTACCATCACATCAACAATGCATGAACACTTCAAACTTTTCTTTCACAGAAATTTCATCTGCGGGCTGCCGTCAAACGGGACCCATGTAAACGTAGACTACACAAGCACTATAATTGCCATTTTACGGATATTTCGTCTGCGGGCTAGACACCCATGTATAATTTCGGGACTTTCATCCAGGACACTCTGGCCAACTTAATTATAATGGAGTCCAACCCCTTTCTCCTCCTAAACAATCATTCATACATGTGCAATGTATTTAAACACAACATCAAACAATGGAGCACATTCCCTTTCCACTCTCACATACTCATACATGTACAATGTATATAAGCATAGTCATATCCAATGTCAAACAACAAGAGATTAGTTTTCAATTCACCTAATCCTCATGCAATTTCTACAACAATCATAGATATCCTCCACTGATAGCCTAATACAGTTATTTCTAAATAGATGTTCAATCTCATGATAGATAATTTATTCAAATTTCCAAAAAATGAGTTAATACATGATCGCACCATTCATATCAATACTCTCTCAATTTCACGTTTTCAATGGCAATTTCAATTATCTCTATAAAATGATCATGATAGTCATTTTAGGGAAAAACTTCCCCTTTTCCCTATTATCAACCCAAATATCATTTCCAGCCATTGTGACCCAGCACCATTTGATTTTCAAAACCCATATTCATGTATTTCATGTTTAACAACAATCCCTTTTTCCATATATACCCAAACCCTAGGTTTGCTTACAACAACCTCAAATCACATCATTGTTACACAAGAATATACATAACTAAGCTAAATATCATATGAAGGTGTAGAAAAGATCCCTACCTCAAAGGAAGAAGATGAGTCAAACAAGAGAGAAATTCCAAGAACGCCAAAACTCACTTCTATTTGGATCAAAATGTAGATCTTGACTAGCTCTACCTTTTGCTCAAAGGCACTAGGGTGAAAACATCAATGGATCTAGATGAAATCTAAGAGAGAATGTTAATTCTAGAGAGTGAGGCTCAAGAACAAGCTTTTTGGAAAGTTTTAGAGAGAGAGAGAACTATGAAAAAGTGACTTAGAATATCATCTTCTCAAACTGTTATATACGTAGTCCGCTCGAGTGTGGAAAGCCCTGCTCGAGCGTCAGACACAAAGTTCCACTCTAGCGTGAAAGTTGGCGCTCGAGCGTGGAATGCACATTTCTAGAAGTTTTGCAGACGAAGGTCCCCGGTTAAGCGTGGGACTGGACGCTCGAGCGTCCAATGCACTTTCCCAGTATTTCAGAACTGCAAAAGAGATATGAATAACTATTCAAAACCATACCAACCCGAGTCCGGAATACAATAAGTAACGGGTTAAAACCGGAATCGCTATAACCTCCCCCTTTAAAGAATTTCATCCTCGAAATTACATATTAAGTTCAACATCAAAATTAAACAATTCACAATAACGTTATTCTCACAAATTCAACACCATGACCCATTCTCCGGTCATCCATCCTCATTGACTCGATACACAAGTCCTATATAAAAATGAAATTTACAATTTCCAAAAACATATACAATGTTTAAACCAGGGTCCAAGTTCTCAAAATTTTACATGGCATATACAATGCTTTTCGAAAGTGATACAACACCCACAACATTCCGTAATTCTCAAAGCATAAACAATACTTATTTGAATACATGTTTCCAAAATGCCCATAACATATACAATGTTTTTCATAAGTTAAAACATATACAATGTTTATGTTTCTCATTAACACAATGAAAACCTCAATACGTGTTCAGGCACCAACAAACAAGTCCGGATACTTCTCTCGGACTTCCAATTCTCATTCCCAAGTCGCTTCCTCGACCTTATGATGTTTCCACAATACCTTTACTAAGGGAATTGTCTTGCCTCGCAAGACTTGGTCTTGCCTATGCAAGACTCTCACCGGTCTCTCCTCATATGAGGCATCCTCATCTACCTCCATGCCGGTCTAATCCAACACGTGCAATGGATCCAGCTCATACTTCTGAAGCATACTGATATGAAACATGTCATGCACTCCGGAAAGTTATGGTGGCAATGCCAACCAATAAACAACCTCTCTGACCTGCTCAAGGATCTCAAAAGACCCAATGAACCAAGGGGACAACTTCCCACTCTTTCCAAATCTCATCAAACCCGACCTAGGTGATATGGTCTCCCACCTCAAAAGACAAGGGTCTCCTCCTACGGTCGGCATAACTTTTCTGACAACTCTGAGCTGTAGCTAACCTCTTATGGATAAGTGCCATTTTCTCCGTCATTTCTCGCACCAAGTTTGGGCCCAACAAAGGTGCATCACCCACCTCGGACCAACACGCAGGGGATCTACATGGTTGGCCATACAAGGCCTCAAACGGTGCCATACCAATACTCAATTGAAAGCTGTTGTTATAAGCAAACTCCACTAAGGGTAGGTGCCTCTCCCATGACCCCTTAAAATCAAGCACACAACCTCGAAGCATATCCTCAAGGATCTGAATGGTATGCTCGGACTGCCCGTCAGTCTGAGGATGATACGTAGTACTAAAGGTCAATCTAGTGCCCAAGGCACTCTGCAAACTCTGCCACAATTGAGCTGTAAAACGCAGATCTCTATCCGAAACTATCGTCATAGGGACTCCATGTAATCACACTATGTCCCTAATATAAAGGTCAGCAAGATAGTCTACTGAATCACTTATACACATAGCTATAAAGTATGCCGACTTGGTCAACCGGTCAATTACCGCCTAAATGGCATCACTACCCCATTGAGTCCTCGGAAGACCCACAACAAAATCCATCAAGATATGCTCCCATTTCCACTCGGCTATACGCAAGGGTTGCAACAAATTCACTGGCCTCTAATGTTCGGCCTTCACTTGCTGACAAGTAAGGCACTTCGATACAAACACGGCTACGCCCTTCTTCATACCTCTCCACCAAAACTGGTGACTCAGATCATGATACATCTTTGTGCCTCTCGGATGCACCACAAGGCGTGAATGATGAAACCCTAAGAGTACTTCCTCTCAACAAGACTCCAGTACAAACAAACGGTCTCGGTACCTGACACTCGAGTCAGGACACACACTCAAGCCCCGTTCTACTTTCCCACTGGAGATCTTCTCCTGGAGGGTTTCTACCTCATGGTCACCCCTCTGCGCTTCTAACACTCGATTCACAAGTGTAGGTTGTGCAACCGTACAAAACACGGCCGCAAATTCAACGAACTCACCGAGGTGCTAGTCAAACTCACCAAGAGTACCCAATATCTCCCATTCTCGGATGGCGATACAGGCCACACTACTAATAGACTTCCTATTCAAAGCATCGGCCACTACATTGGCCTTCCTGAGATGATAATGCAACTCAAAGTCATAGTCCTCTATGAACTACATCCATCTTCTCTACCTCAAATTTAAATCTTTCTAAGTAAACAAGTACTTCAGACTCTTGTGATCGGAAAACACTTCAAATCTCTCACTATACAGATAATGCCTCCAAATTTTCAAGGCAAAAATCATCTCTGCTAACTCTAGATCATGAGTAGGCTAGTTTCTCTCATGTGTTTTCAACTGCTGCGAGCCATAAGCTACTATCTTCCCCTCTTGCATCAAAACGTAGCCCAACCCTTCTCGTGAGGCATCACAATATACAGAATAGCCTAAACCCCTCTCCGGGATAATCAAAACTGGAGCAGTGGTGAGTCTAACCTTAAGCTCTTGGAATGACTTCTCACAAGTCTCGTTCCATACAAACTTAACTCCCTTCATCGTCAGTCTAGTCAAAGGTGAGGTTAGTTTGGAGAAATCCTTCAAAAACAGATGATAATACCCAGCCAATCCCAGAAAACTACGAATCTTGAACGCATTCTTTGGCCGTGCCCAATCTTGCACTGCCTCTATCTTGGATGAATCTACAGTCACCCCTTCCTTGGATACCACATGGCTTAAGAACTTAACCTCTTTTAGCCAAAACTCACACTTTCCAAACTTAGCATATAACTTATGGGTTTAAGCAACTCAAGCCCCACTCAAAAGTGTTCCTCGTGCTCCTTCTCATAAGGTGAGTAAATCAGAATGTCATCCACAAAGACGACCACAAATCAATCTAGGCACTCACAGAAGATTTGGTTCATTAAATCCATAAATACAACTAGAGCATTGGTTAGCCCAATAGGCATCACTAGAAATTTATAATGGTCATACCGCATACGGAATGCCATCTTCGAGATATCCTCCTCCCTTACCCTCAACTGATGGTAACCCGATCTCAAGTCTATCTTAGAGAAACAACAAGACCCCTTCAACTGGTCGACTAGGTCATCTATACGAGGCATTAGGTATTTGTTCTTAACGGTAACCAGGTTCAACTTTCGATAATCGATACAAAGTTGCAAGGCTCCATCTTTCTTTTTAGCAAAGAGGGTCGGTGCTCCCAAGGTGAAGTACTAGAGTGGATGAAACCCTTATCTAACAGTTCCTACAGTTGAACCTTCAACTCACTCAACTCAGCAGGTGCAAACCGATATAGTGCCATAGAAATTAGTACTGTGCCAGACACTAAGTCAATGGAGAACTCAATCTCTCGGTGAGGTGGTAAACTAGTAAGATCCACGGGAAAGACATTGGGGTATTTCACAAACCACCCTTGGCAACTCAACCCGGACTTCATCACACTCACTACTCAAGAAGCTAGCAAGGAAACAATTAAGTTCACTCCGCCAATGCGGATCATATACCAGTGATAAAACTCCATCCACCCGGTCTCCTAAGAAATAAAAGCAGTCACGGCTCGAGATACATACAGTAACCCTCTGACGGTAGCAATCTATAATAGCCCGGTATGACGATAACCAGTCCATACCCAATATGACATAAAAACTAGACATATCAAGCAATACAAATGCAAATGGGAGTCGGTGACCAACAACCTCTGTGTCACAGCCCCGACACCTCTGTTTCAAGATGACCTCACCACCAATAGGCAATTCTACACAAATAGGAGATGCTAGCTGTGCCAACTCCAGCCCCAAAAATTGATGCAAATACAGACAAAATAAAAGTATGGGATGCACCCATATCAATCAACACATTAGCAACTGAATTGCAAAACAAGAAGGTACCTCTCACTACTGAAGGAGCAGGCACAAGATATGGCGCTATAACTGTGTACACGCCCTGTTGGCCTTTGATCTGCCTGCTCACCCCTCGGAGCATAAGCCTGCTGCAGTGATTGAGCCGATGAAGCTCCCTGATTGGCCCTCGAGGCTTGTGCTGACTGTGTTAGCTGGTGACTTTGTGTCTATCTCGAACCAGACGTACCAGATGTGCCACCCAGCTGTGGACAAGACCTCTTCAGGTGCCTCACCTGACCACACTAGTAACAAGTGGGCGGCTTCCCTCTATTCTCACTCTAGCCTTGAGGACGAGCTGAAGACGAAGCTACTCGCTGCCCTCCTCCTCTCTGTGGGCAAGCTGGAGACTTGTGGCCTAACCGGCCACATTTGAAGCAAGTCATATCTCCCTGACCACTTTTCCTAGAACCCGAGCTAGGCACTGGAAAGGTAGACCTCGACTGAACCCTGTGGGACTACTGAGGGTTAAAACCCCTCTGCCTCTTACCGTCCCGCTAACTATCCTGACTCCTCCTGGAGGCCCTCATCCTCTCCTCCTCAGCTTGCATGATCGTCTCGAGATGGGTCGCCTTCTCTACAAGATGCCCATAATCCCTAATCATGGATCTGGCCACTCTAAACATGAGTCTGGTCCTTAACTTCGTCTCGAATTCTAGACAACAGCACTTCTCAGTCGCCACAAGCTCAGGTGCAAACCTAGACAAGCTAGTAAAGGTGGCTTTAAACTCTGCCACAGGTGTGTTCAACTGCTTGAGCTGGAAAAACTGATCCCTAAACTTCTCCCTAACCATGGGAGGCAAAAACTTGTCCTGAAAGGCGTCGATAAAGGCCTCCCAAGTCCCTCAAATCTGTCCCCGCGTATACTTCCACCACTGACCTGCGTCTCCCTTCAACTGGAAAGACACTATGGTCACTCTCAAGCCCCCATCTTCGATGCTGAGCATCTCAAAAGTCTTCACCATTTGCTCTAGCCACTCATCTTCCTTCAGTGGCTCCTTTGGGTCACCTAAAAACTCATTTGGGTTCGATCGGAAAAACTCCCTTTTCAGAAAATAAGGCCCTGCCTCAACTACCTGAGCCTAGACTTGATTCACAGCTCTGAGAACGTCCATCGATTCCCTCAATGCTCTGGCCATCTTGCGGGCTAAGGTGCCCATGGCCTACTGACCTACTGGCTTGGCCACATTTACCTGACCAACTCCTTCCTCCTGTGCCAAAATTTCATCCGGTATAGGCATCTTGTGCTTCCTAGGCCTACCATGCCTACCTCAACGACCACGTCCTGACATCCTAATAAAGGTAACAAGGATAATTAGCACATTTACAATGTGCTGAAGCTAACTCACTCGCGTCCTAATACATTAGACAACAGTAATTCACTCTACATAAGCACATAATCACGTAAACACATATGAATTTCATCTCCGAATAATGACTGTCCCGTGGCGTTGCTAGAGTTCTAATTAGAAACAGCAATGATCAAGTGCCTTTCTAATAGAACTCCTAGAAACCCGTAGACCCAATCAACTTCCAAGAAATTCAATTCCATATCCAAATAATCACATAAGCATGTTGTCATAAAAGCACATACTGTTTATACTAAAGTCTCTAACAAGCGAGACAAACCCATTGTGGTACAAACCACTTCCCACGTACCCAAGTATTCAAACCCGATACGCTCTAATATCAAGCTGTAATGCCCCAAAAAATAATATAATAAATATAACCCAAACATATATTAGAAACAGTATGAATCAAAGTAAATAGTCCTTTTATTACATGAAGTTAATAATACAAAAGGGTTTAACATAATTAAATGGCCTATTGCCTTACATCTTTCCAAGCCCTGACTTGGTCACACAAAAGGAGACTAGCTCATCACATTTAGTCCTAGGCTTTACAAAAATATACAATACAAATTAAAGAAGCTCTTGCCCCCAAAAAATCCCTCCAAGCTATTGCCTTGGTATAGGCAAGTCACCAACACCAGAAAATGTTATTCCCAAATAGGGTGAGCCACAGCCCAGTAGAAATCATCTAGCACAATATATGAAACTTAGCAAATGTATAAGTACACTATGCATACATAACGTCAGTGATAGAGATATCCACAGTTTATATAATCATAAGGTACCAATTTCCATAAATTTCATTACATGAACCAGTTTCATTATCTCTTTAACAATCCAAATGAAACTTCAACTCATTAGTTCTACCATCACATCAACAATGCATGAACACTTCAAACTTTTCTTTCACGGAAATTTCATCCGCGGGCTGCCGTCAAACGGGACCCATGTAAACGTAGACTATACAAGCACTATAATTGCCATTTTACGGATATTTCGTCTGCGGGCTAGACACCCATGTATAATTTCGGGACTTTCATCCAGGACACTCTGGCCAACTTAATTATAATGGAGTCCAACCCCTTTCTCCTCCCAAACAATCATTCATACATGTGCAATGTATTTAAACACAACATCAAACAATGGAGCACATTCCTTTTCCACTCCCACATACTCATACATGTACAATGTATATAAGCATAGTCATATCCAATGTCAAACAACAAGAGATTAGTTTCAATTCACCTAATCCTCATGCAATTTCTACAATAATCATAGCTATCCTCCACCGATCACCCAATGCAGTTATTTCTAAATAGACGTTCAATCTCATGACAAATAATTTATTCAAATTTCCAAAGAATGAGTTAATACATGACTTATCCCACCATTCATATCAATACTCTCTCAATTTCACATTTTCAATGGCAATTTCAATTATCTCTATAAAATGATCATGATAGTCATTTTAGGGCAAAACTTCCCCTTTCCCTATTATCAACCCAAATATCATTTCCAACCATTGTGACCCAGCACCATTTCATTTTCAAAACACACATTCATGTATTTCATGTTTAACAACAATTCCTTTTTCCATATATACCTAAACCCTAGGTTTGCTTACAACACCCTCAAATCACATCATTGTTACACAAGAATACACATAACTAAGTTAAATATCATATGAAGGTGTAGAAAAGTTCCCCACCTCAAAGGAAGAAGATGAGTCAAACAAGAGAGAAATTCCAAGAATGTCGAAGCTCACTTCTATTTGGATCAAAATGTAGATCTTGACGAGCTCTAAATTTTTCTCAAAGGCACTAGGGTGAAAAGATCAATGGATCCAGATGAAATCTAAGAGAGAAGGTTAATTCTAGAGAGTGAGGCTCAAGAACAAGCTTTTTGGAAAGTTTTAGAGAGAGAGAGGTATGAAAAAGTGACTCAAAATATCATCTTCTTGAACTGTTATACGCGTAGTCCGCTTGAGCGTGGAAAGCCCCGCTCAAGCGTCAGACACAAAGTTCTGCTCGAGCATAAAAGTTGGTGCTCGAGCGTGGAATGCACATTTCCAGAAGTTTTGTAGACGAAGGTCCCCGCTCGAGTGTGGGACTGGACGCTCGAGCGTCCAATGCACTTTCCCAGTATTTCAGAACTGCAAAAGAAATGCTGAGAGTTGACAAATTCCACTAGAGCGCAAGAATGGCTGCTCAAGTGAAGGAGCAAAATTTGCGAAGCCCGCTCGAGCGCAAGAATTCCCGCTCGAGCAGAGGAGCCAAAATCTGGGCAATAAAAGTTTAGAAAAACAAGCAACCAACCTACCCCAAACACACAACTACAACCCAATAACCAAACTAAAGGGGAAGACAAGGGAAAGAGATATGAATAACTATTCAAAACCATACCAACCCGAATCCGGAATACAATAAGTAATGTGTTAAAATCGGAATCGCTATAGTTTTAGAGAGAGAAAGAGATGAAAAAGTGATGTAAAATATGGATGTTACGAACTAATATACACACAGTCCGCTCGAGCTCAAGAAGTGATGCTCAAGCATCAGACACAATAAGTCGTTCTGCTCGAGTGCAAAATGTACACTCCCAGTAGTTTTGCAGACAATAGACCAATGCTTGTGCGCAAACAGAACTACTCGAGCTGAGCCCGCCTGAGCACAAAAAGACCCGCTCGAGCATAGAATACACTCTCCCAATAGTTTTGCAGACTTGCAAAAGTACTGAGAGTTCACAAAGCCGCCTGCTCGAGTGCAAGAAGTGCCGCTCGAGCGAAGGAGCAAAATTCTAGGCAATAAAAGTTTGGAAACTAAACAACCAACATGTCCCAAAAGCAACAACACATCCAATAGCCAAATTTGAGGAGATATAAGGGAAGTAAGATGTGAACAACAATATGAAATCACGAAACCCAAGTCCAGGATACTACAAGGGTTGGGTCAAAATCAGAATCGCTATACAAGCGATCCTTCTTGTGCTCAAGCGGTTAGCCTATGTCTGCAAAAATTCTAGGAGGGTGTCATTGTGTGTTCGAGTGGTAACTTGTTTGCTCGAGCAATCTCACTTTTTGTGTTTGGTCGCTCAAGCGGTATATTGGTTGCTCGAGCGGTCTGCGCCTATATCAGTCCGTAAAAGTAAATTTTTGGATCACTTTTTCATGTCTTTCACTCTCTAAACATTTCAAAAACCTAGATCTACTTTTTGTCTCTCTAAAACTCACCTTTAAACCTCAAATACACCCACCCTTTGATCTCTTCACCATTGTCCTTTGGAGAAAAATGTAGAGCTCACCTAGAGCTTTGTTTTAATTTAAAAAGTTCGCATTTTCGTCGACGTTGAGTTTTGCGACTTTTGGGCTTTCTCCTCTTCTAGTGTTGAGGTAGGGATTTTCTTAACGGTGTGCATGTTGTTTAGTTTCGTTATATGTTATTTTTTTTAGTTATGGGTTCTCAAAAAAAAATGGATTTGGATATATATATATATTAATACACAAATTTGGGAAAAAATACTTGTATGAATTCTAAATTTAACACTATATTTTTATTTTGAATATGAATCTTAATATGATTTTATTTGACTAAAATTATGTCCAAAATTGTACTTTGCCTAATCTTGATTTGGAGTTCATTAAAACAAAAATTTAAATATTGGATATCATATTTTGTTTTTTTGGTTTTGACTAATATGATATTATTCTATTTCACAATCCGAAATTATTTCCTTATAACCAATTCAAATATAGATTGCAATTTCCCAATCATCAATCCTAAATTGTCTTCTTTTAGAATTATGCATCTTGGGTTTTAGGGAAATGATAACAATTTCTACATGATTCCTAGTTATAATATTTGAATATGGAAAAATCACTGATATAATTTTTTCCAAAACCTCAAAAATATTGAGCAATTCTTATTATAGGTGGTCACAGATCAACTCCCACAACTTCACCATTATGAAAATGTTGCTGGCCCCTGCCCAAAACGTCTTAGGAAACTTCTTGGAAGTTCAATCCCGACCATTGATCCAATTTTAAAACTACATTAATTGGTGGATTATGCATGCTGGTTTGAGTTGTTACCAGCAATTAATCAATAACAGCTTAAAGCTCGATCTTCTCTAGTTTAGTGCTATATTTATTAGGGGCCAATTTTGCTATATCATTGTCAAGAACACAAAAACTAAGAGAAATTAAATGTTCTAGGAGACAAAAGGTTAAGTGTTAATCTATAAATGGAATAAAGCAATAATACTCTAAAAACTAAACACATAATGAAATATAGATATCTTACAAGGGGTGAGATCCCCAAGGATGGATCTAGGGGTGTGGAGGGAGGCGACCACACCCCCAAAAATTTAGAAAATACCATATACTATGTTAGAAAATTTAAAATAATTAAAAATAATAAGGATTTACACCTCTAAACATATGTGAGACCTACCTTTTATGAGATATCTGTATCTCATTTTTTGTTTTGTGTAGTCAAGCCTTCACGTCATGCTATGTGGCAGCTTTATCTAGTCACCTAAAATAAAAAATTGTAATTCAAATGGCGTGATCCCAAGACTTTAAGTTTCATTAAGAACAATCTGACTATTTAGGCAACATACATATTATGATATTAATTTCTTTATTATTTATTTTTACTCTTACTTATCTGAATTGCACACACATTACATGTGCCACTTGCTAATCATTATTTTCTTGATTTATCATTTTTAATAAACAAATATATATATTTTTATTTTGAACATTGGATCATAAATTTGAATAGAAGTTTAGAAAGGTAAAGAGAAATAATACATATATATATATATTTCATTAACATTGCTTTTACAATTTTTTTATTTTTTTATTTTTTAAAATCTTTACTCAAATTCATAATCTATACATAAAGTAAAATTTTGGCTCATCAATATTGGAAACATGTCTCATCAATCATCACTGATGTTGAATTCCAATATACAAGCCTACTTCATTCTGTTATTAAACAAGATGACAAAATGAATCTTCGCATGTTTCTTTTCCAATGTTGGAGACACTATTTCTCGATAATTGTGTAAACTCAAGAGAGATACATCCTTGGAATGTTCAGGCTGGCAAAATAAGTTTAAAATTCTTGGCCGCAGCAAATCTGGACAAATTAATTGTGAGAAATTGTAGTGAGGTACTAGAGGTTTTTCAACTTGAGGGGCTAAATGTTGGAGAAGGACAACATGTTAGGCCATTAATTGAAGTAAGAATGATGGAATTGGATGGATTACCTCAGTTGACATGTTTGTGGAACAAGGATCCCCATGGAATTCTGGGCCTTCAAAGCCTACAATACCTAACAATTAAGAAATGTTCCCTCTTGAGAAATCTATTTACATGTTCCACCGCCATGGCTCTTCAACAACTTAAAGTACTTTATTTGGAGTCTTGTCTGGTGATGGAAGAAGTTATTGCAGCAACAGAGGATGGGCTCAAGGAAGTGATTGATAATGTGATTGAATTCCCACAATTGGAGTGGTTAATACTAAAAGATCTACCAAACCTCAACAGTTTCTGTAATGCGAATTATAATTTTAATTTGCCAGCGTTAGAGAGAGTTGTTCTTAAGATGTGTCCGAAGATGCACAACTTTACTTTTGGACAAGTATGCATGTCACAGATACTTGTAAGTACACGTGGTGATGAAGGCCTTCAGATAGAAGATCTCAATAAGTATTTAGAGGAACGACTTCTAAAAGGAGAGGTAGATTTTCTTTTTCAACTTGATTTACGGTTAATTATTTTTGTCAGTTGATGAACTCTTTTATCTTTGAATATTTACAAGAGACTACTCAACCGGAGTGCTTCATATGTATTTTTTGTTTATAAGTATTTTACTTTCTTTTCTTTTAGGAATCTAGAAACCTGGGTGAAATTGATTACGGCGGCGACGAAAGAAAGTTCTAAAGTCTTCTTTATCTATATATGTAAAGTAAGTTGATCATCCTTTATTATAAATAAATATATATATATGTATAAATTTCATAATATTTATAGGAAAATTTTATAATAAATACGTTAAAAAAAAAAGTGTATCATATGCCCAGTTATGATTTATTGGCTGAATATAATAAGTTGATCCTCCTTTATTAAAAAAAAAAAAAAAAAAAAAAAAAAAAAAAAAAAAAAAAAAAAAACTAGGCAAAGTACAGTGGTGGTCTCTATGTTTTACTTCTTGTATCATTTTGGTCTCTACACTTTCAATTAGTTCAATTTTAACTCCTAATTTTAGATTTTATTTTAATTTGTCCAATTAATAATATTGTTAGCTTTTTTAAGGAAAATTATCACTAAATTGATTGAGGTTAACTAATTGAGTTGAATAAATTTATAATTTTAGCTTTAAAAATATGGCACATGCAACTTATATGCACATTTTTTATTAAAAAATACTAAGAGTTGTAATCAATTAAATGAAATGGAGACAAAATCATAAATTTATGGTCAAAGTGCCAATTGAAAGTATAAAGACTAAAATGACACAAGGGGTAAAGTACGGAGACTGCCATGGTAAGTTATCCAATATATATATAGGGTAATGCTACCATATACAAGTTATGTTATTTGTGAGTTTGATTATCACAAATGACATTACTCAATACTATGAGAATCGTAACCCAAATATATATATATTGAGTTACAACCAAACATCACATGAAATATAACCAAACAACTCTTAAATCATAATCGAAATAATTTTAAAACCAATATCACAATTTATCATAACTAACAACCCAACGGGTCATAATCAAAGATACAAAAGTGTAAACCAAAGCATAGAATTTCCCTATTATATATATATACATATTTCATAATTTTTGTAAGGGAATTCTATATAACACTTTAAAAAATGATGTATTATATGCCAGACTTTTTGTGGCCATTAGTTATGACTCATTTAGTTATAATTAATTATTGATGTTATTTTGGTTATAACCGAAGAAATCTTTGATAATACCTCAAGTGATATTTGATTATGATACATTTTGGTATTTATTATAACTTGTTGTAATATTGGCTATAATTTAATTATGACTTATTGTGATTGTTATTTTGGTTTAACCGGAGAATTTATTGGTTATATCTAAATGATATTTAATTATGATTTATTGCGGTCCTTCTGCTTATGATTGAAAGTTGTATTAAAATCACAAAAAATATTTTAACTTGCATGTGGCACACATACACTCCAAAATAGGAGTGTGTTTTGTAGAAGCTCCCATTATTTGGCATGTTTGGTGTAGCAGGTAATCTAAAAGTTGATAACAAAAAAATAAATAAATAAAAAAAAAAAACCCCTCCTCCATGTCCTAAATAGTCTTCTTATGCTTTTAGTTTATTCAAATTATTTCGGTTATGTAATATATAAATAAAAGGTTCACTAAACAATCTAACACATTTTAAAAATATATATTGTAAATAACTCAAATAATCTATACTAAATATCCTGTTATAATATTGCTAAACTCTTGGCACTAACAACTTTTTAATGTATATTTATATATATCTAGACAAGCAATTGGTATTGGCAAGCAGCAAACCTTTTTCCTATTAGGACACTCCGCTGCCTTGGTGCAACTTGAGTTCAGGTTTAACTCTCATACTGTAGGCTATGTTAAAAAAAGCATAAATTTGTGTAGGGATTCTAGATTCAAATAAAAAGAAAATAAAAAAGATAAAAAGAAAATGATGTAAAATATACTACATTTATTTATTTCTCTTGAGAAATATGCTATGTAGAAATTTAATCATTCCCAAAGAAAAAAAAAAGGTGAAAAAACAAAACAAAACACATAACACAAGATATACATGATACGTTCTAGTCATCTCCCTTCATAAAAAAACTCATGACAATAAATTTGAACATGTTGTAAAAAATAATAGATACTATACAACAAAATTCAAAATCCAAACATAATGTTAAGATTTGAGTCCCTTTATTAAAAATTTTCTAAAAAAAAAAACTAATCAAAAGGTACCTACATATTAATTCAATAAGAGAAATTATTTGAATTTTTATTTTATTCATTAGTCTCTTTCACAAATCACTTCTCAAATGCAAAATCTAAAAGTCCATATTAAAAAATTTGAATTTTGTTTTCTTAAATGATTAACTTCAAAATGCTTTTTGTAGTTATGAAATCTCCATGTATCTTCCAATAATTTTTTGGAGGGAATTGTATATTTTGTTTTACTTTGACTCCATCAATATTTTGGTGTGCAGTTATATATGATCGAGTTCAAGCTGCTGAGATTGGAGTATGTTGGATTACCCTCCTATAGTCAATGGCAAACTTATTGTTTCTTCCATTAAGTTAAAAAGAAAAAAAACAAAAAAATAAAAACAAATTGTTAGATGATTTCTAATTCCCCGTCATTAGTGTCTACGTTGTCATATAATACTACATTAGTGTGTTTATTGCAAAACTATTCAGCTAGGTAGCTATGGCTGTATAAGAAATGATATATATGTGTGTGTGTATATGTGTGCTAGTAATAAACCTAAATGTAATGTCATATTACTCTTCTTGGTTCTTGGACTTGCTGATGAGATAGAATTTGTATGATTTTGGATGCTAGGTATGCTAATTATGTGGGATATACACTTGTAGGGTAATTTATTTATTTATTTATTTTTGTTAGGTTTCATTTTTTTTATTAGCAAAAGACACGAGCTATTTTGTTGGGATTTCATAATCATAATTTTTTTGAGAGAAATATGGATGAACAAGTTTTATAATTAGGCTGTGTAAACTAGCTAGGCTAGGGAGAAATATTGTCAGTCCATGTTAGCTGAGACTTAACATGGAGATTGGTGACAAATTTTGCCATAAAAAAGATACTTGCATAGAAACAGATTTTAAAATGTGTTAGTGAATATGATACATACATACATATATATATATTCACTATATATGGGGAATGTTGGAGGCATATTGTGCATTTGGAACCCTGAAGTTTTCATGTTGTCAGATTGTTTGCTACAGCAAGCATTTCATAGTGCTCTTAGGTATGACTTCTGATCGTTTTGTGTGTGTGATTTCAAACATTTATGCACCCAATGATGTTGATAGTAGAGGTATGTTACGGGATACACTTGTAAGGATTAAAAATAATTTCCAAAATCCTGGGTCCGTTGGAGGGGATTTTAATGAAATCATGTATTTATTTGAGAGAAGAGGAGTATCTAGAAGGGATAAAAGGATGAGAGAGTTTGGTAACTTCATTGAAAAAATGGAATTGGATGATTTACCAATGGTAGGAAGAAGCTTTACATGGTGCAATTCACTTGATGGGGAGAGGTGAAATAGGATTGACAGATTCTTAACTAATCCTAGGTGGCTAGAGAAGTTTAAGTTTCAATTATGGTATTTGCCTAGGGATATATTAGATCATTTCCCTATATTACTTGGGGAGGATGATAAGAATTGGGGTCCTAGACCATTTAGATTCTTGAATGCTTGAACCCTACATCCTAATTTCCTTAAAACATTGCAGAAGTCTTGGATAGACTCAAAGATTGATGGTTAGGCTGGGTATAGATTTGTGAGGAAATTGAACTCTCTAAAGAGTGATCTAAAAAACTAAAATCAGGAAGTGTTGGAAATGTGGATCACCAAGCTTAACATGGCAGAGGATGAATTACATGATTTTGATTTGAGGGCTGAATCAAGAGAATTGTGTGTCGAGGAGAAGGGAGGTTAGAGGTTTGGTTTGGAATTTGAGAAAGAAGAAGGAGTGGGTATGGTTGCAGAAGTCAAGATTGGAATAGACATTAAATGGGGATAAAAACACAACGTTTTCCTATCTAATGGCTAACAAAAGATTCACCAAAAATTTAGTGGATTCATTAGAGATTGATGGGATTAGAGTTGAGGCGCTTGATCAAGTGAAACCGGAAGTGTTAAGGCACTTTTCTATGTTGTTCAAAGAAGACTGGGTATCAAGGCCAAAGTTAGTAGGTTCTATGCCAACAGTGAGCAAATCAAAGGTTGTGGAGATACTTGGAGCTGAGTTCTCTGACATGGAAGTTTGGGAAGCAGTTATGGATTGCGATGGAAATAAAACACCTGGGCTAGATGGGTTTAATTTGTCATGCATTCAAAAGTGCTGGAAGTTCATGAAGGGTGAGGCAATTCAACTTGTGACAGAATTTCATTCTAATGGGAAGATTGTGGGAGGCTTGAATTGTTCATTTATAACTTTGATTCCTAAAAAGGATAGTCCCAATGGTTTGAGTCATATATTATAGGCCGATTAGTTTGGTTAGTAATGCTTATCAAATATTGACTAAATTGTTCTCAAGAAGAATTAGAAAGGTATTACCATATGCAATTGGTGAAGTACAATCAGCATTTCTAGGAGGTAGAAATGTTTTTTATTGGATGATGATTGCAAATGAGGTGGTTGACTGGTGGAAGAAGACAAAAAAGAAGGGAGTTGTTTTGAAAGTTGACTTTGAGAAGGCCTATGACTCTGTAACTAGAACTATCTATTTTATATGACGTCCAACATTGGGGTAGGTGATAAATGGAAGAAATGAATGGTTTCTTATGTAAGCTAAGCAAGAGTTTCAGTATTAGTGAATGGGTCTACAACAGATGAGTTTTCTCCTCATAAAGGGATTAGGTAAGGTGATCTCCTTTCACCTTTTCTTTTCTACATAGCAGCTAAAGGGCTCAACATTCTATTAGAAAGGACAAAGGAGATAGGGCAGTTAAACGGTGCTTTTATTGGGCCATCTTAGTTGAAGCTTTCTCATCTTCAATTTGTAGACAATACTCTAATCTTTTCTGAAGCTGTGAAGAAAGAAATTATAGTTATTAAAAGGATTCTTCAATGTTTTGAAGTGATATCAGGGCTTAAGATTAATTTTCACAAGAGTGTAGTGTGTGGTGTGGGAGTGTCTGATGAGAAGATCCAGGAGTTTGCCTCTATTCTAAATTGTACAAGTCATAAACTACCTCTAAAGTATTTAGGTTTTCCTTCTTGGAGCTAGCCCGAGATGCAGGAGGACGTGGAAACCAATGGTTGATAAGATCAAGTTCAAGTTGGCATTATGGAAGAGAAAACTTTTGTCCTTTGCTGGTAGGATGACTTTGATAAGGTTGGTATTGTCAAATTTACCATGTTATTATCTGTCTTTATTTTAAATTCTAAAAGAAGTGGCCACGGCGATTGATAGGTTGCATCCTTCTTTTCTTTAGGGGGTTCGGATCTAAAGAGAAAAGTCCATATGGTTAAAAGAGCAATGAGGGTTAGGCATTAGGATAATTATGGAGATGAATGAGGTTTTGTTATTGAAATGGTGGCGGAAGTATGGGGTGGTTAACAAAGCTTTGTGGAAACAAGTGTTAATTAGCAAGTATGGATCACAAAGGGGAATATGGTTACTTGATTGGAGTTCTAAAGAAGATATGAAGGTATCCAGGTTTTGGAGTGACATACTGCAAGTAGTGAGGTCTAACTCTTTCCTACATGACATTTATGTAAGTAGTATAAAGATAGGGATTAGGAATGGCTGTAGAATTCATATATGGTCTGACATGTGACATATGAACATTCAAATTAAAGAGGAATTTCCTAGGTTGTATAGTTTATCTGTGGATAAGGAAGGAACCTTGAAGGATTTTGTTCAAAGAAGACAGAGATCTAGGGGTTAGGTGTTTGATTTTAGAAGGACTCTTCTAGATTGGGAAGAGGAGGAGGTAGCTAGATTACAAGGTTGGCTGTCAAATATACCAGATCTTAGTTTAAATAGCCCTAATAACTTGTCTTGGTTTTGTTCTGTTGCATCAACAAGGAATTGGTGTGAAGCCAAATGTGGACCTAGGCTTAAAGTAGCTAAGTGGATATGGCAAAATGCAGCTCCACCAAAAGCACAATTCTTTGGTTGGTTAGCTTGGAAAGGTAGGGTCAAAATAGAAGGTTTCTTACACAACATTGGGGTCATTAGATGTAATGAAGATACTATGTGTCCTTTTTGCAAATCTGAGGTGGAAACAGGGTCTCATGTGTTGATTCACTGCCCACAAGTATGGAAGATGTGGTCAGCCTTGCTGGATTGGTGGGGAATTAGTTGGGTAACACCTGCAAATATGAAGGGCCTGTTGAATTGGTAGATGAGGGTGAAGTTTAGAAAATTGGAATTGTAGATTTGGAAGATATTACCTTTATTAGCTATGTTGTGGTGTATTTGGAAGGTAAGGAATTAGCATGTATTTAATGACCATACACCAAACTTTGCTGAAGTTGAGAAGCTTGTGAAATTAAGGATGGCAATGTAGGCGAAATCAAGTTTGAAAGGTGTCCATTTTTCTATTCATGACCTTGTCTCAAACATTAGGGAGGTCAGATTTTGCTTGTAATGGTTGGTGTTGATTTTTCCTTGTTAGTATCTCACTAGCAGTGGGCAACTATGGTGCAAATGAGTTGGTGTGCCTTGCAGTGTCAATATTGTTGTGATCTGTAGTGGCTTGTTGTGATGCTTATGCAGCTATTTTTATTTTTTCCTTTGTTGATGTATTCTATACTCTTGTATAGTTTTCATCATCAATGAAGTTTCTTTGGTTAATCAAATATATATATGTTCACTATAAATATTAGATGTTGTAATTAGGTTTTACCATATTCGGACATTTCCAGAACTTTCATGTTGCCCACTCTTACCTAACCTATATATGGGCATCTTCATTGTATTGTAAAATACATAATATTGAATATACACATAATATATATATATATAATATTCTCTTTCTCTCTCTTTTAGATATTGTAACATGGTATCAGAGCTATAGGTTATGCTTTTCGTGTTCTTCGCCTTATTGGCGGGCAGCAACCATGCCTTGGCCACCCCTCGGACCTCAACCCATTACGCTGCCATATTTTCCTTTCAATATCACTTCGTGGTGGTCTCCTCCTCTGTTCGCTAGTTTCTCTATGTTCCTCCATCACCTGCCAAAGTTCTTCAAAATTCCTCTGCAGCTTTCCACTCTGTCTTTCCCTTTGTTTTAACTTCAAATAGATTTCTATCTTCAAACTATTTAAGTTTGAGGGAGGGTATTATACCTATACCATGGTGAGCATGGTTATACCATGCGAATCACCTAAGTCATCCCCTTGACACACTCCCTAAGCCACCCCCTTGGTGCATCACCCAAGCCTCCCTCTAGCGCACATGGTTCCTTTCTAGTTTAGACTTCTGCTCCCGACTTCATCTTCAACGGTCTGGCATGACCTCACCAAAAACTGTCTTCCGGTATTAGCTCTGGCCAGTTTCTTCAAATGGTCTAACGCGGCCTCACCAAAAACTATCTCCCGACAATAGCTCCGGCCAATTTCCGGTACGACCTCACCAAAAACTGTCTTCCAGTATTAGATCTAGCCAGTTTCTACAACGGTCCATGTAACACCCCAAAAAGAATACAATAAACCCATCTCATAAGCGGAAGTATAATTTAAATGACATGCTTTCATTAATCAGAGTTCGATATACATTCATGAGATGATGACGCGAAATGAAAGTTACACAGATAGCCATATGCTTTGATGGCTTACATCTTTCCAAGTCACTACTTGGGTATAACAAAAGTGGATTCTCAATCCAATACAAGTCTAAGCCTGAGGCTTGTTCAAAATACAAACAAAAGCAAAATAAACAAGATGAGCCTTTAGCTCCACGGTCTTCCCATGCTAAGTCCTTGGCGAAGGCATATCACCAATACCTGAAAATGATTTTCCCATATAGGGTGAGTCAAAGCCCAATAGAAATAATCCAATACAACATATGAAACTTAACGAAGATATAAGGGTAATATGCATATACAATGCCATTAATAAACCATTTCATAATTCTATTGCAAGCCATGTAGTACCAACTGTATATTTTAAATCAAGAAATGAGTTCCATTTCATTCAAACAATCAAACTGAGAATACGACTTAATAGGTCTCTAACCAGTACAACCATCACACAATCACTTATATTTGCCATTTTACGGATATTTCATCTATGGGAATCAGTACCCATGTATACGTGCGGTTTTCAAGACTTTCACCCTAGACATATAAGCCAACTTAATTCAATGGATTGCATCCTCTTTCTTCTCTCAAACATCATACATTTATAATGTATTAAAGACATAGTCATATTCAATGACAACGAATGAGAGATTGGTTTCAATTCATCTAATTCTCATGCAATTCTAGAACAATCATAGCTATCCTCCACCGATAGCCCAAAACAGATATTTCTAAACAGATATACAATCTCCAAGACAGATAAACTATAGGCATGAGATAATATATATCCAACTCCACTATTTATATAAACAACCATCAAATTTCACAATTTCAATACCAATTCCATTTATTTGTTCAAAACAATTATTTGAGACATTTAAGGTAAACTCATCTTTCTTCCAAAATCCAACCCAAGTATCAAAATCAACCATTTTATTACAACTCAATCTCATATTCACTCCCATAACCATTTTCAATTCATCCATTTGTAAACCCCTCTTTTGATTTTAAATAAAAATCCTAGATTTGTTCAAAATCTTCTAAAATCACAATAATGTTTATACAAAACAAACAACTAAGTTAAGAGTCATATAGGAGTATAGAAAATCCCTACCTCAAAGCTAGAAGACGAGCTAAGCAAGAAAGAAACTTGGATAAAGCCGAAACCCAACTCTATTCGAATGAAAACATAGCCCTTAAGATGCTCTACTTTTTTAACAAAGGCACACGAGTGAAACCACTAAATCTAGGTGAAAATGTAGAGAGAGTGTGAGTTTTAGAGAGAGAAGCTCTAGATCTAGGGCTTTTCAAATGTTTAGAAAGAGAAAGATATGAAAAAGTGATGTAAAAAGTGACTTTTACAAACTGATATACGCACAGTCTGCTCGAGCGCAAGAAGTGACGCTTGAGCGTCAGACATAATAAGTTGTTCAACTTGAGCTCGAGCACAAAAAACCTCGCTCGAGCGCAGAATACACGCTTTTAGCAGTTTGCAGACAAGATACCAACGCTCGTGCACAAGAAAGGCCGCTTGAGCTGAGACCACTCGAGCACAGGAAGAACCGCTCGAGCGTAGAATACACTTTCCCAATAGTTTTGAAGACCTGCAAAAATATTGAGAATTCACAAAGCCCGCTCGAGCGCATGAAGTGACGCTCGAGCGGAGAAGTAAAATTCTGGGCAACAAAAGTTTGAAAACCAAGCTACCAACTTGTTCCAAACGCAACCAATACAACCCAATAGCCAAACTCAAGGGAGTATAAGGGAAAAAGACAAGAACAACGATGCAAAACAACATAACTTGAGTCCAGAATAACAATTGGGTCAGGTTTAAACCATAATCGCTATAATCCCCCCTTAAAGAATTCATCCCTAAATTATAAATCAAACTTTAAAATCATTTTTAAACCAATTATAACAATGATAATCTATCAATTCTGATATCATGACCCATCCACCGGCCATTCATTCTTATCAACATAATTAACAAATTCTCAATACTGAATATACAATTCACATTTCTAAAACATATACAATGTTTACGCTAAATCAACATAGTAAAATTTCAATACATGTTCAAACATTAGTAAATAGGTCCAGATACTTCTCACGGACTTCCAACTCATGTTCCCAAGTTGCTTCCTCAACTTTGTAATGACGCCACAATACTTTTACCCAAGGGATTGTCTTGCCTCGCAAGACTTGGTCTCGAGTATCCAAGACTCTCACCGATTTCTCCTCATATGACGCATCCTCATCTACTTCTAAGTCAGTCCAATCCAACACGTGCGATGGATCTAGCTCATACTTCCGAAGCATACTAATATGAAACACATCATGGACCCGAAAAGCTGTGGTGGTAAAGCTAAGTGATAAGCTACTTCTCCGATCCACTTAAGGATCTCAAAAGGTCCAATAAATCTAGGGGATAACTTCCCACTCTTTCTAAACCTCATCAAATCTCGCCTAGGTGATATCTTCAAGAAGACGTGATCACCCACCTCAAAAGACAGAGGTCTCCTCCTATGGTCAGCATAACCTTTCTAGCGACTTTGGGCAGTAACCGACCTTTTATGGATAAGTGTAACTTTCTCCGTTGTTTTTCGGACTAACTCTGGACCCAACAAAGGTGCATCACTCACCTAGGCCCAACATACAGGGGATCTACATGGTCGGCCATACAAGGCCTTGAATGGTGTCATGCCAATACTCGATTACAGGCTATTGTTATAGGTAAACTCCACAAAGGGCAAGTGCCTCTCCCATGACCCCTTAAAGTCAAGAACATAACCTCGAAGCATATCCCTTAAAATCTGAATGGTGCGCTCTGACTGCCCTTCAGTCTAAGGATGATATGCGATGCTAAAAGTCCCTAGTGCCCAAGGCACTCTGTAAGCTCTGCCACAACCGAGCCATGAAACATGGATCTCTATTTGAAACAATTGTCACAGGGACCCCGTGCAACCTCACTATGTCCCTAATATAAAGGCCGACAAGGTAATTTACCGAGTCACTCACTCGCATAGGTATAAAGTGCGCTGACTTGGTCAACCGGTCAACTACCACCCAAATCGCATCGCTAACCCTTTGAGTTCTAGGAAGACCCACAACAAAATCCATTGTGACATGCTCCTACTTCCACTCGGCTATAGGCAAGAGTTGCAACAAACTTACTGGCCTTTGATACTTAGCCTTCACTTGTTGACAAGTAAGGTATCTCGATACAAACATGGCTATATTCTTCTTTGTTCCTCTCCATCAAAACTGGCGACTAAGTGTGATATGAACTTTAACATCACCATTGCATAATGGTAATGAACACGGTGAAAACATATACACCATTTAATATTATATGGGTGTGTGAATATTCACACTAATTGACAACACAAATGATAAATTTCCATTACAAATTAATGTCAACATTAACACTGATTAATGATGTGATGATGTTAACAAAAACCAGAAACAATGGAAGCAACAGAACTAGAAATCCAAAAAATCTCAGTCTCTCTAAAAATAAAAAAATCATTATTGACATCCTCATCCTCATCCTCATCATTATTACTATCATTAACAACCTATATAATTCCACCATTACACTAATTCCAATCAAACCAAAGCCACATTTGAAAAACAAGTTTGTAACAAAATCGAGCTTCAAATCATGCTCTCTCCCTTCGATTCAAATCCTTTTTTCTCTCATCGATCTCTTGCTGAAATCACAACTATGGCAGAAAACAGAGTTTCTAACCTTCGTCCAACAATTCTCGACTTATAATGTTCCACAATCTCTGGCTGTAACAAAACAAAGCTTCAATCTACAACAATGGAAGAACACATAGTTTCGAACATAAAGCAATAATGGATGAACATAGAGCTTCGTACACAAAGCAACAATGGAAGAAAACAAAACTTCACCGCAATAGATGGAGGAATATAATATTCTCTGGCCACCACGTGTAAATTAGAGATTCGAAACCCTATCATACAAACATTCGAAACGTATCAACCTAATTCCTACAAAATTGATGATCAACAAAATTGCTTCTAAAAAACTATGGAAACGTGAATAATGCAACAACGTGAAATACGTACTACCAAAACAAAAAGAAGTATAATAGTCCCCAAAAAATTATAATTTAGGAAAAAAAGAATCTCCTGGTATAAAACTCAAAATATATGGGACTTGGTGAAATATAAGAATACTTTATGGACTTATTAGGCTATTAGTCCACTAGATAAGATTTATACATAAATCTTAATACTTTTTAACATTTTTACATATTTTAAAGACACTTTTTATATACTTTCCAACTTTAAACAATACTTAAGGAATACTTGTTAACATTTGCTTATATAAAATATATGACTGTAGAATAAAGTACAACAAAGCAAATTCATATATTTAAAGTAAAAATTAAAAGCACCTTTCGCTTAACTTTCAGATAATCAATTTATGTAAATTGTTTTAACTTAATAAATTAAAAACAGAAACTGTACCAAACAACATGACTCAAACTCTCAATTTAGAATAAACTATAATCACCTCTTTTAGATTTTAACAAACACCCCTCTATCATTGTGGTTGAAATTAAATTTTATTCTTTCTAAAAATCTCAAACATTTGCCTTTTCAGGACCACAAAAGAGATGACTAGGGGTGATAAACGAATCAAATAACTCAAGTTCGACTCGTGTTCGACTCATTAAAAGTTCGTTCGAGTGTGGTTTGTTAAGTAAATAAGCCAAATTTAAACATATTTGGGAGCTTGTTAAAGTTCAAAACCAAATTTGAACAGCCAATTGTTCATTCGACTCGGTGCGATAAGTTTAAATTTATATAAAAATACTAACTACCCGAATTTAACTTGACAAAAAATCCTTTGAGATCGGCTCGAAAGTTTAATAAAACAAACTTAAATAAATTTTAAAACTCGTTAAAATTATCAAATCAAGCTTGAACAGTTAACTGTTCTTTTTGGAAGCCCCACAACCCTCTTTGGATCTCAATCCACAACAAGAAAAAGCATTTTCGGCGATGTACGAGCACGAAATATTGGTCTCGTATAATCCTGTTGATCAAGATTGCGCTCCTCCATACGTCGTCGCTTTACTCCCTGAAAACACAAACGTGAGCTAGCCGGCGGGTGTGTACCGGATACCTCTCCGATGCCTGAGTCAGCAAAAATAGACAAATAGACAAAAAGCTCTGTGTATTCGGGAATCAAAGTTGTGTTACCTCTCCATAGGTGATGTTGTGAGCTTTTATAGGTTTCGTGTGGCACAATCATAGTAGGACTCTTACTCCTCCATGTAGAGTCCTTCTAGGAGTCACATTCCTGAAAGATAATGCTTATCCTTCAACACTTCCCTCACTGCTTAAACCAACTGAGATGGTTCTACCACGGTTGGATGTCAATACGACCGAGATAACATGGCTATGCTAAAGCCGCAGACTAGGCCGAGCTCCTACTAGCTCGGCTCTTCCTTTCACTGCGTGTACCTCGGTTTGACATATTCCAACTGGGTTGTCTGAGACCATGCTAACCATGTCGAGCTAGGACCGAACTAACCTATAGCATGGTTCTGAAAAAAGCTCAACATTCTAGCTCAAGATGGTTTGACCGAGCTAACTATTACCGCACCGACCGTGGTGACCAAACTAACCACCAAGCTCTTTCGGGCCGAGCTAACTGCAGAGCATTGTCCTTTCGTTAGCGGGTTGTTTCCCCACTTATGTCATTCCACCCAATACCTGTTCTTGGGTTTGTCTACATCACTCATAGTTCTGCATGTGTACGCGCTTTGAGGGTTGCGGCACCTTTTCTATGGTAGACAGACTTGTTACTTCCATCAATCTATTTGACATTTGTGTGGTTTTAAACCGCTCATGATTGGATCATGATTCAATTGCATTGCATTTCGTTTGCATTGTTTCAATTGCATTGCATTTTCATTTGCATTATTATACATAGTTCTGTATATACTGCATCTCATTTTGCATTCATTTTGCATGTTATGCATGTTGCTAACGGCATCGTACCTGTTAAGTTGCTTTCTTTGCAGGCACGATATTGTATGTACGATTCATTTGAGGCTGGTGCAACCAGACGAGTCGGACAGGTATTGTATCCTCCGAGTGAGACGTATCGAGAATTGCATAATTCTCTTACATCCTTTCTGCATTGTAGTGTAGTTTGGTGTATGCTAGCTTAAAACTGTCGCATGTTGTTATGCTTCATTACAGCTTTCTCTGCATGATCATAAGTTATGCCCGGCTTTGTGCATTGTCTTGCATTTTGCCCCTGCCTTCGGGCGTATATCTTTATTGTCTTGCATGTTTGTCTAAGTCTTCGGCCTTGTCAAAAATGGGTCGTCTCTGGGCTTTGACATTCACTCCCGTCATTGTTATGACTTCCGAGTTCTGTCAAAGAGGGGCAACTGTAGACACCCCATTTTTGACCATCCTCAAGACTTGGACGTCACCGCTTGAACACTCGGTGATCATCCATGTTTGTGTTCGTCTTGAGTTCCCGAAGGTCTCGGCTACGCGCCTTGCCTCAGGATCTCTCGACTCGACTGTTTTGTGTCTGGTTTTGCACCAAACACTTGTGCTTTGCCTTGGAGGGGCAGAGAATGGCTTGTGGGCCATCCTCACACTCCACCGGCCATGGCTTGAGGCCACTGGCTGTGTTTTGTTGCCACCGGCCAAATGTTTGGCCGGTCGGCTATCTTTTTTTGGTCAATTGTGCTTTTGGCCGGCCGACTACTGTGCATCTGCTTTTGCAGATATTTTTGTGCAGCTGGCATGCACTTGGCTCCCCTCCATGTGTATGGAGGGATCTCCCTCTTGTTTGGCTTGTCTTGTAAGCTTACAAGATTGAGCTCTATAAGAGAGTGCTTCTTCTCTTTTGTTTTAGGGTTAGCAAAAATAGATAGGAGAGCTCTGGTTTTTAGGGTTAGCATAGTTATATCTATTTCTATCTCTATCTCCCTCTCTTTTTTGCCTTAAGGTGTTTTAGTCTTATTTTTGCACACGAACACCTAGAGTTACACCTTCCTTGAGCTACTGAGGTACTAAGGAGCTATTTTCAGAGGATTTGAAGCTAGTTTGAGCTAAGGAAAGCGGCTGGAACTCCATCCTTGAAGGGGTCTACAAGGTTTCTGCAGGGAGATTTGGCCGGCCGGCCATCTTCAGTGCCGACCGGCCATCCATTGTTGGTCGACGGATTATTTTGTAGCCGGTGACCATTATACACGGCCGGTGACCAATCCCCCCAGCCGGTGGTGTTCCACAGCATTCAGAGAAGCAACCCTGGGACTTGTGCAGTCTTCAGAGGAGGATAACAGCCAAAGCAGAGGCATCTTATGCATGGCAGTGACTTCCGAGCGGAACCGAGCGCATGCATTGGACCCTCGTCCCGAGGCTGCTGTTTATTGCTTAATTATATTCAATTGATTTGTCAATTAATTAGGTGGTCTGTAATAATTAATTAGCTTGTAGGTTAATTAATTGCATTATTCTTTCGAACCCTCCAAGCGAGGGCAATTGTGTAATAAGTCTGGGTGAGTGTGTGCATGTTTTCCAATCCCGCTTCTTTCTTCCCTTTTATTTACCCGCTTATGATGGTAGACTAGGGTATATTTTAATTAGCATACCTTATGCTATGCATATGTGCATTCATGCATTTGTCTTACATGCACCGGGCTCGGTATATCATGCTAACTGCATTTGTATTTCAAATTCTAAGTTGAGTACTTGTTAGTCGCAGCATTTCACATGCCATCATTAGGATAGCTGAGCCTATTCTAGCGACATTCTGTATGCGTTGCATTAGCCATTTTAACATGAACTAGGATCATGCATATGATTACTAACTAGTTTCTGTTTTGGCTTGGAGTAGTCTGTAAGTTCTTTCACTTTGGCATCCTTGCACGTGTGTGAGTGTTGCCATGACAGCATGATTACCATGAGGCTAATTGTTTATGTGATATAACTGCCTGAATGCCTGTGGGTGAAGGTTGGATTGTTTGAGTTAGAACAACTCATTGAAATCCGTGTTTTAGCCTACTTGCGAGTAGCAAATTCCAAAGTGTTTTCCAAACAAACAGATATGCAATGCTTCGTTCCAAATTAGGCGATCTAGTCTATACTTTTGTGTTGTGCACATCACATAGTAATTCTAGCTAATTAACTGGAATAAGAACACATAACGTTTTCAAAATCGGATATCATGGTTAGTAGAGGCCGATCTTCGGATCGGGCGAGAGGGGGTGCTCATAGCTGACCTTCCCCAATCGTACCCAAGTTCCCGAGCCGAGGCAAGTTTGGTGATGACGGACACGTGGCCTTTGGCACCGAGTCAGGGTTTCCTAAATTCCCCCATTAAAAAAAAATATTCAGGTGGCGACTATGTATCTGGCAAAGCAGTCCATGTTTGGCACTTCTTTCAAAAATTTGTTTTCTCAAAACGATTTGCCGGATTTGGACTCTTTGGTTCAGATTTAGAACTGTGACACAAATCGAGTCCGAACTGTGGTGGGGCCCTCACGCGAGGCGCGTCCACAGTTTCTGGCGACTCTGCTGGGGAGATTAGAGAGCTTGACTCGAACTCGTGATATCCTGTTTTGATTTCATTTATGTGTTTCTTTGCATTGCATGTGCATTGGTGCGCCTAGGACACCGTGTTGGCCATCTGCTATTCCTGAGCGGTTTGCCGGAGGCTTGACTTTGTCAAAGCATGCCATAAGGCTGACCGGTTGCAGGCTCTGCTAGTATGGGAACACAAACCCCGATTTTACCGGGGCACCCTTTTCGACCATTTGACCTAGTGCATATTCGGAATCCATAGTGACAATTCCAAACTAGGACAGGTTGCTTACCCGATGTTAGGTTGTTTGAAACCGCTGCGTGCGTAGTGAAACCCTAGCTTCTGACGAAATAGGACAGGGAAACCCTACCCCAACATAGGGGTGTTTTGGCTCTCTTTTACTTGCTATGTGCTTTTGGAGTGTATTTCTACAGGAACGCACATATCAGTTTGCAAAGTTTGAGTATCAGGCCTGAGGGCACCAGCATCAGTATTTGTGAGAATCAGTTATATCTGTGGGTATCCGATTCAGTATTTTGGGGCAGTGATTTTGGGAAACAGTGATCAGTAGTAGAGTACAGTTGTTCGGCTACACCTGTGTTTGATCTGTTTGGGCTGAAATGCTGCTTGTTTTTTCTTTCAGTTCAGAGAGTTGATACAGAATAGTCAGTGTTCCCCTTTTGCTGAGGCAAGACAGATATCTGATCCGTTAGTCGCCATTCAGTACAGCGGACTTATCATGACGCAAAATTCGGAAGAGATCGTGGTTATGACAGCCGCTTTAGATCAAGGAATCACTTTGCAAAGTGAGCCCAATGTTGATGTGCCACATCCACCCAGGTTGCCTGTTGCGCACCCGGTCTGGACCCCCCAGTTGTATCAGGCTCGTGAGCCCACCACATTCGAATTGATAGGGATGATTGGTGACCTCCAGAGGTCTGTGGCGGATCTCGCCTACGGAATATCGACTTCGCCACCAGCTGCACCATACGCCGGAAATTTTGTATCCCAGGAGCCCCCACTATTGGGACGGATTGTGATCAAGCTTAGCCAACCGGAGATGGCCTCCAACCATGACAATGACGTATTAACATCAACCCAAACCCTCGATCAGGTTGAGGCCAGAGGCAAGGACAAAATGAAGGCAGATGCCGGCCCCATTGAACAACTGCTGTGGGCAGTCGAGGCTTTGAAAGCCGGGGGGATGACCAAGCAATAGATATTCCCAGTTGTGGTAAAAACTGTGGAAGATGTTTTCCCCACTCCACCTGAGGGTAGTTCAAGTCAATCAGAAAACCGGGATAGGCCCCGTCATGCCAGAATAGTTCCTCCCATTCCCAACCCTGCACTCGGGAAAGATCAGAAGGTCAAGGCAGCGCCTGTCGACCCTTTCGCTAGTGCGTCTAGCAAGAATACTCAGACTTCAAAGTACTTGCCCCGAGGGCGCAGGGTCTTTCATGCTCTTAATATGCCGTTGTCGAAGGCACTCCAGATCCTGGCCGAAAGAGGGCACCTTAAACCCTTGGAGCCTCGGCCTCTCCCGAAGAATCTCCCACTCACACATGACACTACTTTGTACTGCGCGTACCACCAGCAAACCGGTCATGCTACCTATAATTGTTTCCGCCTCCGTCATGAGGTGCAAGATTTGATCGACAACGAGGTTATCCTCCCACCCACCTCAGCCAAGTCTGTTACTACGCAGCTATTGGATTTTGAGGATGCTGATACTACAAGTATGTGATCGGGGTTGGACCACCTGTGGGCGATGCCTGGTATTTTTGATGTAGCGTCTGGCACGCATTTTTGAGCATCTGCGAATGCTAGTTTTGTAAATTTTGGCTTGGGTGTCGAGTCAGTCTTTTGTTTTGTTTTGAGTCTGTCTCATCGTCTTGAGTCAGTTCTTTTTGCTTAAGGGTCTGTCTTGTTGTAGCGAGTCAGTCCCCTTTATATAGAATCCCAGGTGATTCCGGGGTTGTTGCCTCGAGCATCGTTTTGTTTTCCAATTACTCCTTTTGCTTTCTTTTTTGAGTCTGTCTCTACTGTGGAGCCAGTTGCAACCAGGAAACCTGAATGAAACAGCTGCGGCTATCATGTTTCCGTGCTTAGTGCTATTTTGAGCCAGTTGTGCCAGAGGATTTGGATCGAACGGCCGTGCATTCCACCTGCTCTCTCGTGCCCTGAAAATCATTGTAATGACCTAAGTTTTTCAAAACCTTTTTGAACACTGTGGTGATGAAAACAAAGAGGAAGGAACTCCTCGGGGTTTACAAAACTTTGATTAATTTGAGAGAAAGATAGGCGTGCTAAGCCTTTAATGAATGAAATCATGCTTGTCAGCGTGAGTACTGAGAAGGACCCTGGCTCGACCCAGACTGGTTCCACACTATCTTCAGCACGAGCGATTTGTCGCTTTCGTAAAAACTTTCAAAAACAAAATGTTTTGCGCGGTCCTGTGAAGACCTGTGTGGAATCGCTCTTGAGATTGTGCAGCCTAGGATCGCTCTCAGCCTCAAGATTCAATCCGTTTGTTTTCGAACCTTGAACCCACTCAGAACGTTCAATGGACAACCGCCATGTGAGACCTGTGTGGTCAGATCAGAAGCACCCCTCGAACCAGGGGCAGCAAAACGTCCGATGTGCTCGAAGAGCCGGAGATGGATCCTTTTGCAAATCGATAATGACAGCCACTCTCTTGGATACGGATGGCTTCAAAACTCTAAAACCATTTAGCATGGACTTGTTACACTTTTACCCTTTGAGAGGCTCGCTGGGCCGAAAACCCAGAAGAGCGACCCAGGCAAAAGTTAGAGCAAGGAAAAATATACACAAAAAAAAAAAGAAAAAAAGAAACATACAAAAAAAATGCAAAAGCAAAAAATATATATATACAAAAAAAGAGAAAAAGAAAAAGAAAAGAAAAGAAGCTCGCAAGGTCGAAAACCCGCATCGGGCACCTTGGCAAAAGTTAGAGCCTAAAAAGTGAAGGTTAAAATACCCGAGTGTACCTTAACCGGAACTACGTAAGGCTTGATTCCCATGTTTGGGATACGTAGGCTACTTCATCCTGAAGTCCAGCCCCCAACGCTTTCATAGCATCTCAGTCCATGTAATGGTTTTGATCATCCTTGCCCTCTCTGAATCTGATAGTTCGGTTGTGACAACCGGAACTACGTAGGCAACTTCCTCTTGAAGTCCAACCATCAACGCTTTCACAGTGACTGTGTCCATATATGGGTTTCGACCATCTTCTTCTTCTCCGTGTCCGAGAGTTCGTTTGCAATCATCACTGATGAGGACTGGTTTTCAGCATGCTGTGACATCATCCAAACAATGGGCAACTTTCTGTTGCCATGAGTTGCCATGAGTCGCCGTTTAAACCAGGGGCAACTTTCCATTGCCATGCACCCCTTTCAAGCAAGGGGCAATTTTCCATTGCTATGGGTCCGAGGTTGCGTATCTCGAGGGTAGGTTCCATGCTTGTTTAGCATTGGCCGTTTGCAAAAATAGTTTTTGAAAATTTTTACTGAGGTTGACTATTTTCTCGAAAACTATTTCATTTTCCAAAACTAGACCATTTCTGGGACCCAAAAGGGAAAATTCTCAGTGCTTATAGCCTGAATTGTATGATTTTCAAATCAAAAATCGAACAAGTATGTTAATCTAACTCTCATTTTGGTCAAAACTGTTTTAGTAGAAAACCAAAACAAAAATGGTCAAAGTGATGAACTAGGGGCACAGTCGAGTCAGGTGTTCTGTCTTTCCCCTGTCATCAACATACTTGCTAGAAGGGCACCCTATTCGCCGGAAGAAGGCACAACCAAAGCTGTCTGTAAAGGGCTGAAAGCTCTCAATATCCTCCAAACAACGAGGTATTAAGCCAAGTGCAAAGCGCAAGTTGGGACATATCAAGATACACCATTTCCTATCTGGAACATCGACTAGATGTCACCAGAAGAAATAGCCGCAAGCTAACAGTGTTAGGCGTGAACCCACAACTTCCTATTCATCTATCAATCACCCTGGGGAGGGATGGAAAATGAGAGAATAAAGAATAGAGAGATGTGCGCTGAGAGAAAAAAAGTGAGCAAAAGGGTTTTTGAGAGAAAGACCGAGCCTGAGGGCCGAGTGATATGAGAATCACAAATGAGAAAGGGCAGGAAACATACCCGGAGGAACTGGCTCCTCGAGATTTGAGGTCTTTCGTTTTTTTAAAAAATACGTCCGTGTGTCGTGTCTTTTGTCTTGTTTGGCCCAGCTTTCGTTATGGGTCTTTTCCAAGCGTGTTTCGTTGTGTTTAGGTCGTGTACCTTTTGTTTGAGTCTTTTTCTGCTGTGTTCAGTCGTAGGCTTAATACCCAGGTTGAAACCCTTTTTCAATTTCAAAAATCGTTTATGCTCAGAGTGCTGTGCCATTCTCTACATTTAGGCGAAGTAAAAGGAGAAAGGGAAAATTTGGGGCATTTGAGTGTGCTTCAACTTCAGCCGGTTTCACCTTTGTAGTCCGTCTTGTCAGATTGGGCTGTTTGTTCAGGATTTGCCGCGTGCAGAATGAACCAAGTGCTGTGTTATGGGCTGTGTGTTCAGACTAAGTAGTGGGTTGTGTGAGTTGCTTTGCCATTGGCTGGTTCGTTATCCGGTAATTACAATGCAAGTGTTCAATTTTCAGACAACAGATCAATCTCATTTACATTGAGGTGTAATATGATGTATTGCGATGCAATGTATAGATATACAAATGTAACACTTTTTCAGATAAAAGTTTGTTTCATTCCATCATCTTTTCAAGTACAAAGTTTTGGAAGCAAAAAAAAAATCTGCCTACGGCAGTACAAAGTACCCTAGCTACCAACCAAAAAGGGAAAAGTACAAAAAAAGAAGAAAAATAGCAAAAATCTGTGTCAATATCAAGTGACCTCAGGGCTACTGGTCCGTCCTAGTCCTCTTCCCAGACAAAGGTCCAGGAGCATCATCAGCAATGTCATCTGAGCCCGAGTTCGAGCCATCCCCGGTCTCCTCCTCCGATGACTCTGCCTCTGCCTCTGCCTCTGTCTTCGCCTCGGACTCCTCCTCATCATCGTCATCTGGAACTGGCGCCCGAGAGCTACTCCCAATGTGAGTGCGCCCCGCCTTGGTGCGGGGGCATACTCTGCCCTCTCCATCTCCTCCGGTAGGAACAGAAGGCCTGGCTAGAACAAAAGTACAAAAAGCAAATGCATCAGTATACTGTGAGCAGTTTATCAGTGCAGAATGCAGTGTATGAGTTCAGTGTGTGAATGTCGTGAGCAGTTTATCAGTGCAGAATGCAATGTATGAGTACAGTGTATGAATGCCGTGAGCAGTTTATCAGGAGTTACGTAGTGCATCAGATTGTGTGAAACATATTGTGTAGATTTTGAGACTGCGGTTGAAGAACATACCGGAATACTGTAGAGGGCCAGGAGGTCAAAAGTTCGCTGTAACATCCCCATCATGGAGGCATTCAGCTCCAGAGACTGCCGGGTGTACTCGGAGGAAGCCTGTAAAAGTATTAGATGCGTCAGTATTCTGCAGAATATTAAAAGAAATGAAATGAAATGAAACGACAATGCAAGATGCAAGACAAAGTGGTACATACCGGAGGTAAGTCGTAGAACCTGACTAACTCATGATCAGCCAGAGGAGGAGCAAAGGGGATCTGGTAGGTCACCCCAGCTTGCCCCCTGTATGTCATCGTCATGGGCAGAGCAGGCCAACCAGCCCCCCCACCCTCTCTAAGCTCCACCCCTGCCGCGGACCCCGAACTCTCCTCGGCGCTCCTGCTCCAACCCCCGCCCCTGCCCTAGCCGCCGGCGCCACGGGCCTCTCTCCTTCAACTCGACGACCACCGCTCAAAGGCCGTATGATATACATCTGCACGTACTCTCTGTAGTCGCCTATGCCTCTAAAGCGGATCGCGTCCCAGCCGATCGTTTAGTCGGCCATCTGCTCGGAAGTGAACCACTCAGTATCCCTCATATGCTCAGGAGGGTGAGCCGGGACTATCTGCTTTGGTAACCCTAGGGTCTGGCGT
This sequence comes from Camellia granthamiana, assembly GCA_036172215.1. Taxonomy (NCBI): domain Eukaryota; kingdom Viridiplantae; phylum Streptophyta; class Magnoliopsida; order Ericales; family Theaceae; genus Camellia; species Camellia granthamiana. Next base: position 65,510,964 of record CM069907.1, read on the forward strand.
AAGAAACGCTCACCCAGGTACCAAGCCCGACAGATCGGGCCCTCCAGCAGAAGCCTGAAGCGGGCAGTCTCCTCCGCACCTACAAACTGCGCCCGAAACTCAGCTGGCACTGAAGCCCAGGGCTGCCAGGTAATCTGGAAATGAAATGCAGTCTGTTATCTATCTGTTATTGGAAAAATACAGTGCAAAGCGAAGCTTAAATAAACTCTGAAGTTAAACATACCTCTGCGGGGGTGATGGTGTCGAAATAACAGCGGAAGAAGATGAATGACTCGCAGGGTCTCCGCACGCACCTCCCGTCAAAACGGCACGAGAACGGAATGACAAGAGGAGTCTCCACATCGGGCACTGGGGCTAGTCTAGGAAAGTAGGCGTAGACCCACAACTGCAAACTAAATGCCAGTATGCTTATCAGATAAAGCAGAATGCAGAATAAAGCAGAAATAGCAGGACCGTGTATTGTACAGTGTATTGTGCAGAGTGTACAATGTGAGCAGTGTACAGTTAGTGTAAAACAGTATGTGTGTGTGCCATGTGTGCAGTGTACAATCAGTGTGAAGCAGACTGCAGTGTGTGCAGTGTACAGAGTACAGTACAGAGTACAAATAATAGAAAGTAGGAAAGTAAAGTAGAAAAAGAAATGTACCTCCCAAGCACGCCAGTAGCCCCCGAGCAACTGTCCGCTGCCACGGGAAGCTGAGCTCATGTACCCATAGAGGGTGGCCAGAGCAGCGCCACCCCAGTCATAGCACAGGATCTGTGTGACGTCCACGAGAGCGCTCAGTAGACAGAGGGGCACGGTATTCGCCCGGTTGGCGAAAATAGTCGACCCCAGCAGGAACATGAGAAAGCCGCGCGCATATCGCTCCACAGCCACCTGAGTCATCGGGGCCTCCTCAACTAGGGCTGGCTGAACCCTGAACTGGACCTCAAACCATGAGTATTGGACGAAGCCAGGACGCGTAAGAGGCGGCACCTCGCCGAGCAGGTAGATTTGAGCAGCCGTCCACTCATCCATGTCGGTATCAAAGGGGATCGGATCACCCCCCTACCTCGATGCCTGTAAGCATCGAGAAATCATAGGGGGTCATCGTCATATCTCCCGTGGCAGAGAGGTGGAACGAGTCGGTGGTGTCCCACCACCTCTCCGCCAGAGCGGCAAGGAGAGGCCTGCTCGTAGTGAGCCTGGAAAGTCCTCTGCAGAACGCACCGAACCCGGCCTGGTCCACGATCTGTCGAATCGCATCGGGTAGCTCCGTGTACCAATCTCGAGCGGCAATATTCCCCATACCCACGGACGGTATGTGAATCTCCCTGTTTTCAAGCAAACAATTGCGAAGCAAGATAAAACATACAGTTTTGAAAAGTATTTAGAGTTGGTAATGATACGCAGTATGTGCGCGTGTTCAAATTCCCAAAACATCTCCCGGGTGCCGGTGTGCGTACAGTAAACTACAACATGCGATGTGTCAGTGTGTTTGCATGGTTCAGTACAGATATAGCGTGTGTGCACATTTTCAAGTTCAAACTGATATCGGTTGCCGGTGTACTCGTAGTGAACTACAGTGAGTGATGTGTCAGTATGTTTGAGTGGTTCAGAGCAAGTGCAGTGTGTGTGCGCGTGTTTAGATTCAAACAGATATCAATTACAAGTGTGCCAACTACAGTGTACAGTGCATCAGTGTATTTGAGATAAGCAGTTAAGAACAGAATCAACTATGGCAATTAAGCGCTCTACATTGCAGAAAATAAAACCGGGAAAGAATGTACCTCGGAGGCGCCGTACGACAGATGTGACTCTGGCTCACGTAATAATAGCTCGGGTGGCACACCCCTCTCAAAGCTCCTGAACTGACGGAGTCCGTCAGGGGCAGAACGTGAATAGCCGGTCGGTAGGTCGCCGGGTCGAATGGGCGAACGCTCAAGGGGAGGAGCTCAACCCTGGGATCCATCTCATGCTCCGGGGGAGTCCCGCCCTGTGGGATGTCGTCTGCCATGTCGAAAGTCGTGCAAAATGGCTGGGAAAGTGGAAACCAAGCTAGAATGCGAAAAGTCAACAAAAAGTCAACCCCCGAGAGGGTGGAAAATGGCCGGAAAAGCTGGGAAGTGGAAAAGGTGTAGAAATCAAGAGGAACACACGGGGAACAAACCCCAAAAAGTGGAGATAGCAAAGGAAACACCGAAACAAAGAAATGTCCAGTTCAAAATGTTTGAAACGCGAAGGAGATTGCGAATCGAATGATGAAACGGGGGCTAAAACGCAAGAAAATGGGAGAATGAGAGAAGAAAAATGTTGTAGAGAGAGAGAATGAGTTTTCGGCCAGGGGAAGTGAAGAAAATAGGGTTTGAAACCCTATTTTAAAAGACCCAAGCCAAAAGGACAAAACTGCCCCGATTCAGGCATTTTTGGCCGGTCAGCTACATTTTTGGCCGGCCGGCCAAATGTTTGGCCGGTGATGTGTTTTTATGGCCGGTGGATGGCCGGTGACTTTCCTTTCTGGCCGGTGACTTTCCCTTCTGGCCAGTGATCCTCCTACAACCTTGTTTGGGTCAGATCTGTAGTTTGGGGCCTTCATTGCTCAAGATAGTACAAGAAAAGGCATTTCCGAAGCTCAACCGGCCTCCGTTTTAACCTCGGACCGTGTCTTCTGTGCGTGGCACTCGAATTAGTGCAAGGTGTATCCTTTCTGTATCCTTTTGTCTTTTACAAAACTCGAAAGTTGCCCCATGTGCATTTCAAATCAATCGCACTGTCTTGTGCACTCGCGTTGTCTAACGCATCGCGTTGTCATGCGCATCTCATTGCATTTTGCATGCATTCCATCGCGCTATCTTGCACATCGCACTGTCTTGTGCACTCTCGTTGTCTAACGCATCGCGCTGTCTTGCATATCTTATTGCATTTTGCATGCATTCCATCGCGCTATTTTGCGCATCACGCCGTCCTTAAATGCATACGGCCTAGGAGACCTTAAATCCTTGGAAGGTGCAAGACCTTCGGTGCATTGGTGTGCACAGTACACGCATTTTCATGCATTTCAAGCGACTTGCGTTGTTGCGCACTCCACGCAACATGCATTTCAAAAAACAAAAAATAATAATAATATATAGTGCATATGTCATGCATTCATTAGATAGCGCATGTGTCATGCATTTCCACTGTAAATATTACATTTACATACGGTCTAGGAGACCTTAAATCCTTGGAAGGTGCAAGACCTTCGGTGCATTGGTGGACATAGCACATGCATATGTCATGCATCATTGTAAATAGTGCATATGTCATGCATTCATTGTAAATAATGCATATGTCATGCATCATTGTAGATAGTGCATATGTCATGCATCATTGTATATAATGCATATGTCATGCATTTCATCGTAATATAGCGCATAGGTCATGCATTTCCGCTGTAAATATCCGTTCCATTGCATATCGTAAATATTGCATTATAGCTTGCATGCATTCACTGCATCATCACCTCCATCTTTGGCTCGCACCTCTCCTTGTTGAGCTTGGTTTGCTATGTGCTCATACTTTTCACGTCGAAGCACAGTTCTGCATGTGCACGCACCTATTCCTTGATGAACTTGGTTTGAGGGTGGCGGCACCTTTTCTGTGTTAGATGCCGTTTGTTTGTGTACATGCCTTTCCTAGGCAAGATTTGGTTTGGCCTGCGTGCCTTATCCATCGTATCTATCCATTCCATTGCATATTGTAAATATCGCATTGTAGCTTGCATGCATCCACTGCATCATCACCTCCATCTTTGGCTTGCACCTCTCCTTGTTGAGCTTGGTTTGGTATGTGCTCATACTTTTCACGTTAAAGCACAGTTCTGCATGTGTACGCGTCTATTCCTTGATGAACTTGGTTTGAGGGTGGCGGCACCTTTTCTGTGTTAGACATGGCTTGTATGTGTCCATGCCTTTCCTAGGCAAGATTTGGTTTGGCTGCATGCCATATCCACTGTATATATTACATTGTAGTGTAATTTTTGCATCCAGCATTAGGATCATTGTCCTTTCGTTAGCGGGCTGTTTCCCCACTTATGTCATTCCACCCAATACATGACCTTGTGTCCGTCTACATCACTCATAGTTCTGCATGTGCACGCGCTTTGAGGTTGGGGCACCTTTTCTATAGTAGACAGACTTGTTACTTCCATCAATCTATTTGACATTTGTGTGGTTTTAAACCGCTCATGATTGGATCATGATTCAATTGCATTGCATTTTGTTTGCATTGTTTCAATTGCATTGCATTTTCATTTGCATTATTATACATAGTTCTGTATATACTGCATCTCATTTTGCATTCATTTTGCATGTTATGCATGTTGCTAACGGCATCGTACCTGTTAAGTTGCTTTCTTTGCAGGCACGATATTGTATGTATGGTTCATTTGAGGCTGGTGCAACCAAATGAGCCAGACAGGTATTGTATCCTCCGAGTGAGACGTATCGAGAATTGTATAATTCTCTTACATCCTTTCTGCATTGTAGTGTAGTTTGGTGTATGCTAGCTTAAAACTGTCACATGCTGTTATGCTTCATTATAGCTTTCTCTGCATGATCATAAGTTATGCCCGGCTTTGTGCATTGTCTTGCATTTTGCCCCTGCCTTCGGGCGCATATCTTTATTGTCTTGCATGTTTGTCTAAGTCTTCGGCCTTGTCAAAAATGGGTCGTCTCTGGGCTTTGACATTCACTCCCGTCATTGTTATGACTTCCGAGTTCTGTCAAAGAGGGGCAACTGTAGACACCCCATTTTTGACCGTCCTCAATACTTGGACGTCACCGCTTGAACACTCGGTGATCATCCATGTTTGTGTTCGTCTTGAGTTCCCGAAGGTCTCGGCTACGCGTCTTGCCTCAGGATCTCTCCACTCGACTGTTTTGTGTCTGGTTTTGTACCAAACACTTGTGCTTTGCCTTGGAGGGGCAGAGAATGGCTTGTGGGCCATCCTCATACTCCACCGGCCATGGCTTGAGGCCACCGGCTGTGTTTTGTTGCCACCGGCCAAATGTTTGGCCGGCCGGCACTATAAATGGCCGGTTGGCTATCTTTTTTTGGTCAATTGCACTTTTGGCCGGCCGACTACTGTGCATCTGCTTTTGCAGATATTTTTGTGCAGCTGGCATGCACTTGGCTCCCCTCCATACACGTGTATGGAGGGATCTCCCTCTTGTTTGGCTTGTCTTGTAAACTTACAAGATTGAGCTCTATAAGAGGGAGCCTCTTCTCTTTCGTTTTAGGGTTAGCAAAAATAGAGAGGAGAGCTCTGCTTTTTAGGGTTAGCATAGTTGTATCTATTTCTATCTCTATCTCACTCTCTTTTTTGCCTTAAGGTGTTTTAGTCTTATTTTTGCACACGAACACCTAGAGTTACACCTTCCTTGAGCTACTGAGGTACTAAGGAGCTATTTTTAGAGGATTTGAAGTTGGTTTGAGCTAAGGAAAGCAGCTGGAACTCCATCCTTGAAGGGGTTTACAAGGTTTCTGCGGTGAGATTTGGCCGACCGCCCATCTTCAGTGCCGACCGCCCATCCATTGTTGGCTGACGGATTATTTTGTGGCCGGTGACCATTATACACGGCCGATGACCAATCCCCCAAGCCGCTGGTGTTCCACAGCATTCAGAGAAGCAACCCTGGGACTTGTGCAGTCTTCAGAGGAGGATAACAACCAAAACAGAGGCATCTTATGCATGGCAGTGACTTCCGAGCGAAACCGAGCGCACATGCATTGGACCCTCTTCCCGAGGCTACGGTTTACTGCTTAATTATATTCAATTGATTTGTCAATTAATTAGGTGGTCTGTAATAATTAATTAGCTTATAGGTTTATTAATTGCATTATTCTTTCGGACCCTCCGAGCGAGGGCAATTGTGTAATAAGTGTGGGTGAGTGTGTGCATGTCTTCCAATCCTACTTCTTTCTTCCCTTTTATTTACCCGCTTATGATAGTAGACTAGGGCATATTTTAATTAGCATACATTATGCTATGCATGTGTGCATTCATGCATTTGTCTTACATGCACCGGGCTCGGTACATCATGCTAACTGCATTTGTATTTCAAATTCCAAGTTGAGTACTTGTTAGTCGCAGCATTTCACATGCCATCTTTAGGATAGCCGAGCCTATTCTAGCGACATTCTGTATGCGTTGCATTAGCCATTTTAACATGAACTAGGATCATGCATATGATTACTAACTAGTTTCTGTTTTGCTTGAAGTACTCTGTAAGTTCTTTCGCTTTAGCATCCTTGCACGCGTGTGAGTGTTGCCATGACAGCATGATTACCATGAGGCTAATTGTTTATGTGATATAACTGCCTGAATGCCTGTGGGTGAAGGTTGGATTGTTTGAGTTGGAACAACTCATTGAAATCCGTGTTTTAGCCTATTTGCGAGTAGCAAATTCCAAAGTGTTTTCCAAACAAACGGATATGCAATGCTGCGTTCCAAATTAGGCAATCTAGTCTATACTTTTGTGTTGTGCGCATCACATAGTAATTCTAGCTAATTAACTGGAATAAGAACACATAACGTTTTCAAAATCGGATATCATGGTTAGTAGAGGCCGATCTTCGGATCGGGCGAGAGGGGGTGCTCATAGCTGACCTTCCCCAATCGTACCCAAGTTTCCGAGCCGAGGCAACTTTGGTGATGACGGACAAATGGCCTTTGGCACCGAGTCAGGGTTTCCTAAATTCCCCCATTAAAAAAAAATATTTAGGTGGCGACTCTGTATCTGGCAAAACAGTCCATGTTTGGCACTTCTTTCAAAAATTTGTTTTCTCAAAACGATTTGCCGGATTTGGACTCTTTGGTTCAGATTTAGAACCATGACACAAATCGAGTCCGAACTGTGTGGGGCCCTCACGCAGGGCGCGTCCACAAAAGCACATTCTATTTTTGCATCCTTTTTTGAAAAACGTACGTAATAGAGCCATTGCAGTTAAGAAAACCTATAGAACAATGTATTTGATCCAAAATCATACTGTAACTAAACTAAAAAGTCGTTTGTAGTTACTGTCAATCTAGCTAGACTAACTAACCGAACCAACACTTCATGCAATACCAGTAGTTTCAACAAGTTAGGGACCTTTTGTTCCTCTTAACCGAGCTATCGAACCGTACTAGGTCTGCGCCATAGCACACTTGAAAGCCTCAACCACAACCGAGCTACAACTTGGGGCTAAACCAGCCTTCCTAGTTCAGACCGAACTAAGAACGCTACCCCTAGAGGCTCAACCGGGCTAACAAACCCCTTGCTCAAACCGAGCTAAGACCTGTAGCATTTCAAATAGCCGAGCTAGGACTTCATTTATCTTGCCTTTATTTCTTTTAGCACGGTCCAACGATCTGTGCTTAACACCTTTGTTTTTCACTTTGTAGACTTAGGTTGCCCAGGCACTCCTTTGAGCGCTCAACCGAGCTACTCAGCACCATTCTTCGACCGAGCTAACACTTGTTGATAATTTACACAACTTAAAATCACATGGGTAAATACAGATTTTTAGTAAACTCACCAGGGGCCATAGCCGAATTCCGAAAGGACTACCAAATTCCGGATGACGTCCACCTTTCACTGGCCGAACTAGACACCGTCCCCTAGGGAAAACAAGGTTTTGTCCCCTTTAACGTTATTTCAATCGTAGAGTGTGGTCTACGTTTCCCTGTACAGCCCCTCCTCTTTGAATTCCTTAGGCAAACCAAACTCTGCCCTACCCAACTTTCCACTAATTCCTACCGTATAATAAACGGCATTGCCGTGCTAAACCACCGGGCTGGCCTTAACCTCGGCCTAGCCGAGCTCTTCCATTAATACTCCATAGGATCGGCCGAAGATGGTTGGGTTTACTACTTATGAATAAGGCGCCGGCGTGAAAAAATAATAAAGGACACTCCGGATAAAGACGTGAACGATGATGATTTTTTTCTGGGTATCTGGGAATTTTGAAGACCACCAAGCCCAGATCCCTGGCCATAGAATAAATTGGAACAAGGGTGTAGCCGGTAGGGTTACCTCGGCTTCATTGCATGCTTTTCCTTTTTTCAGTTTTTGCTTCCTGAACCGAGCTAACAGTTGTCTTCCTTTTATGCAGACACGAACTTCCTCAAGGCCTAATACAGCTATCCCAACTTAGCCACACTTCACACCGTGCTACGATATCCAAACCGAAGTTGGACCGAGCTATTGAACTTCGAGCCAACGTATTGTTACAGTGGTCGTAGGAAGAGCAGAGTAACAGACTTCCTTCTAGAGCCTTCACCAGAACTGGACCCATCCTTGCCTCAAATCAATCTCATCCCACTGACTGCCGAATAAGAAATGGCCAAGAAGAGAGCCGTTCGAGCCCTTGTTACCAAAACAAACCAGACCGAGGTACCTCCAGTTGGTCAAACTCAAGAAACCGTGGTAGCCCTGTCATCCCAACAGCCTTCGTCATCCTGCCCAAGCAAGCGTGCTCGGACTAGCCCAACCGAGCAACGCCTTGTCGATGAAGATGAGACTGTGGTGGCTCAAACCACTCCACCAAGCCCCCCATCGGAGTGCTCAGACCGAGCTACCTCCTCAAAGTGGGTACCCAAGACCATGTTTCAGAACCGGGCTATCAACGATTCTGATTCGGAGGTTTCACAAAAAGATCATTTGATGGTTTTTAACCTTGCCAAAAGTGTCTGCCTTCCAGCCGACATGGAGCACCATGATCATCTAACCGAGCTGAAAGCCATTCGCTCGGCCACAAAGTCAATGGTGCTTGTAAGTAGCTCCTCTGTTTATCTTTCAAATTGTTTCAACTTTCTGCTCGGTTTTACTTAAAAAATTTCTTACCATCCTTTTGCAGGCCATACAGAAGAACCACGTCGCTCACAAGCGAGTGTTGGAACTTCGAAAAACCACCAGGCAAGCCATGGCTGAGGCTAATGAAAGAACAGCCGAACTAGAGGAGGCGAAAAAACAAATAGCCGAGCTGAAAATCGAGAACGGTCACCTCACCGGTCTTGTTAGCTCGGCTGAAGCAGACAAGCAAAAGGCCGTGGCCGTGGTAAAAGATAAGTATCTGTGCGAGCTTGCCAAGCTCGAGGGAAAAAAGAATACCAAAATATCAAAGCTTAAGAAGAAGCTGGAGGACACAGAGGACCGTGGCTTTCAAGAAGGTGAAGCCTTGTACATCAAGCAGTGTGAAGCTGCAAAGGACCTCTTCTTTAAGTGCGGGTGGAGAGGTGTCGTGGTGCAGCTCGGTTGTGGGCCTGAGACCGAGGTCTTCAATCCTTCTTAATACTTCATACCGAGCTCACTGGCGGAGTATGCCACTACCACTCAGCAACAATTTCTCGAAGCTTCAGATGATGAAGAAACCGTGCCTAACAATACCCCAGTCATCAATGATCCTGCCAATCAGTCAGCTCGGGCGGAGCCAACGGTGGAAGATCTGACTAACGAGCTACCAACTGAAACCGTGCTCCCAACTAAGACCGTGCTCACGACCGAGACCGTGCTCCCGACTGAAACTAGGCTCCGATTTGAACTGGATGCTGATCTTGACGACCTATTTGCCTGATTTTGTATTTTCCTTCTTTCTGCTTTTGGACAAGAATTGTAACCGGGCTACGGCCCCATCTCTTTGTACTTTGACTTTGCATGATCAATGAAATCTCTTTTGCTCCAACTGTTATCTCGATTTATTTCCATGCTTGTACTTGCTTTCTTACTGAAACCTGAATGAAGTATAACATTCTCTGGCCGAGCTACTTATCTTGGTCTTAACCTTGCAATCTATCTGGTCATACTTGCCAACCTCTTCAGCCTAGATCCTTATCTCGGCTGAAGAACAATAAGTGTTGGTTTTTCCAGCCAACCTCTTCAGCCTAGATCCTTATCTCGGCTGAAGCACAATAACTGGTTGTTTCTCCAGCCAACCACTCTTCAGCCTTGATCCTTATCTCTGCTGAAGAGCACCAAAAGTTGGTTTTTCCAGCCAACTACTTTTCAGCCTTGATTTTTGTCTCGGCTGAAAAGTACCAGGTGTTGGTTTTTCCAGCCAACCTAGAGTAAAGTTTTTGGTTATTCCGACCAAACGTCCTGCAGTCTGGATCCTTATCCTGGGCTTAGGAAGGGTGTTGGTTTTTCCAGCCAACCTCTAAGTTGGTTTTTCCAGCCAACCTAGAGTAACGTTTTTGGTTATTTCAACCAAACGTCCTGCAGCCTGGATCCTTATCCTGGGCTTAGGAGGGGTGTTGGTTTTTCCAGCCAACCTCTAAGTTGGTTTTTCCAGCCAACCTAGAGTAAAGTTTTTGGTTATTCCGACCAAACGTCCTGCAGCCTGGATCCTTATCCTGGGCTTAGGAAGGGTGTTGGTTTTTCCAGCCAACCTTTAAGTTGGTTTTTCCAGCCAACCTAGAGTAAAGTTTTTGGTTATTCCGACCAAACGTCCTGTAGCCTGGATCCTTATCCTGGGCTTAGGAAGGGTGTTGGTTTTTCCAGCCAACTATGCTTTCAGTGCCCCTGGCTTACTAAAAGAACTTTTACAGAATAAAACACTTATGCTGAAAAGAAAACTACTTGTTTTATTAGGGAAAAGAAAAATTACAAGTATGTTCAAGAAAAGCTAAAAATAAAATAGTTTGAGATTGGCAGTGTTCCATGGTCTTGGAATTGCTTTGATGTCTTCGTCTTCCAAGTGGTAAGCACCCTTTCCTGCTAATCCGACCACTTTGTAGGGTCCTTCCCAATTAGGCCCTAACTTGCCATCTCCTGGTACCAAGGTGTTTCCCATCACTTTGCATAGTACCCAATCTCCAATCTTGAATTGCCTTGGATGCACCATCTTGTTATACTTTCTGGACAACTCTTGTTGGTACGAGGCAATGTGAACCAGTGCTTTTTCTCTTCTTTCTTCTGCAAGGTCGAGCTCCAATGCTATGGCTTCTCCATTTAAGTCTGGATCAAAATTTTCACTTCTAATTGTGGGGAGGCCAACTTCTAATGGGATTACTGCTTCCATGCCATAGGCTAAGGAGAATGGTGTTTCTCCTGTTGATCGCCGAGGTGTGGTACGATAAGCCCACAAAACGTGAGGAAGTTCTTCAGCCCACTTGCCCTTCTCTAACCTTTTCTTCAGTCCATCCAAGACAACCTTGTTTGATGCCTCTGCTTGGCCATTTGCTTGGGGATACGCTGGTGTAGAATTATAGAACTCTATCTTGTACTCTTCACAAAAGCCTCTAAAGATTCTGCCATCAAACTAAGTGTCGTTGTCTGATATTAGAGCCTTCGGTATGTCGAACCGAGTGATGATATTCTGCCAGACGAACTTCTTCACATCCTTCTCCTTTATTGATGCTAGTGCTTCTACCTCCACCCACTTTGTGAAGTAGTCTGTTGCTGCAAGGAAGAACTTTCTGTTCCCGGGTGCTGTTGGAAGTGGTCCTACTATGTCCAAGCCCCACATTGCGAAAGGCCATGGGCTTGTTAGTGGTAGGAGTGCTCTGGCAGGCTGATGTATTTGGTGTGCGAACTTCTGACATTTCTCGCACTTCTTCACATACTTTTCTGAATCTGCTTGCATGTAAGGCCACCAATATCCTTACGAGATTGCCCTGTATGCCAATGATCTTCCCCCTTGGTGGCTCCCGCATACACCTTCGTGTATCTCGAACAGGAATGCTTCAACTTTGCTGGGATGAACACACTTTAGGTAGGGTCTTGTGAAGGATTTCTTGTACAAGGCCATTGATAGGGAGAGCCAAAATCGCTGCGACTTTGCTCTGATTTTGTTGGCTTCTTTCTTTTCTTCCGGTAAGACGCCGTCTTTTAAGAATAGTATGATGGGATCCATTCATGAAGGGCCTAGTTCGGCGCAACATACCTCTTCTGCTTCAGGTTCTTCAATGCTTGGTCTCGGTAAGTAGTCAATCAGCAACGAATGAGGGATGGAAGTATCTGCCATTGAAGCAAAGCCTGCTAGTTCGTCTGCTCTACTGTTTTCCTCTCTGCCGATCTGTTCTATCCGTACTACTTCAAAATTCTTGATCTCTTTTCTGACTAAGTCTTGGTACTTAGCCATCCTGTTATCCTTTGCTTCGTAGTCACTTGAAATTTGGTTTACCACCAGCTGTGAGTCATTGTAAACCATTAGCTCGGTGGCTTTCATGTAGGATATTGATTTTAAGCCTGCCAGAAGCACTTCGTACTTCGCTTCGTTGTTTGATGCTGGGAAGCCAAGGTTGACTGCTTGCTCCACTACTAGGCCGTCTGGCGAGATGCGGACTATGCCAAGTCCTGCTCCATGCCTGTTGGATGCTCCATCCACGAAGAGCTTCCACACCTCTCCGATGAACAACTTTCAGCAAGTGGAGGGATCGGATGATGCCTTGGGGTCATGAGTGTTGCTGGTGTTTTCTTTATGGTCCATGCTTGCTGTTTGCCCCTCATTATCTGATTGTACCAAGTCTTTATTTGTTGGTGAGCCTTGGCTTGGTGTAGCATGGTTTGATTCTTCCTCCCCTACTTTACTCTGGTCTATCTTGCGACCTAAATGGGTAACCTGTACCAGGAGTTGCGTTATTCCGGCATCAACTTCCATCCCTAGTTCAGTTGTTTCAGTCAGGTCGACTGGGTAGATATGATGACTTCCTAGGGTGAATTCTGCGACAAAGTCTGCCAGAGCTTGAGCCTTTATTGCGGTTCTGGGTTGAAACTTGATGTCGAATTGTCCCAACTCTACTGCCCACTTCAAGATTCGCCCAGAAAAGTTCGCCCTCTCAAACAAAGCTTTTAATGGAAAAGCTGTGAGGACAACTATGGTGTGGGCGTGAAAGTAGTGTGACAACTTCCTTGAGGCCATCATCAAGGCCAAGGCCAAGGCCAGTTTTTCTAGTGGCAAGTACCTTGTTTCGGCGCCCAGCAATGTTTTGCTGACATAAAAGATGGGCAGATGTTGGATTCCTTCCGCTCGGACCAATACTGCGCTAATTGCGTGCTCTGAAACTGCTCGGTATAGAAAGAGTTCTTCTCCAGGTATTGGGGTCACAAGCAGTGGTGGAGAAGACATGTATTCTTTCAAGCTTTCCAGAGTGCGGTCGCATTCTTCGTCCCACTCGAACTTGGCTTTCAATGCTTGAAAAAATAGTCGTGGTTTGTCTGACGACCGACTTATGAATCGGTTGAGTGCAGCTGCCATGCCGGTGAGATACTGCACTTCTTTTACTGAGTTTGGCCTCTCCAAATCCTGAATTGCTTTGATCTGAGAGGGGTCTGCCTCTATACCTCAGTTGGTCACCAAGAAGCCCAGGAATTTGCCAAATCCTACTCCAAACGCACACTTAGACGCATTGAGGCACAACTTGTGCTTCTTCAGGATCTGAAACATCTCACCTAGGCCCTTGAGACGGTCATTCTCATCCTTGCTCTTGACCACCATGTCGTCGATGTAAGCCTCCATTGTTCTGCCTAACAATGGTTCAAACATCTTGGTGACCATCCGTTGGAATGTTGCCCCTGCGTTTTTTAGGCCAAAGGGCATGACCTTGTAGCAGTATACTCCTCTTGGCGTGGTAAAAGACGTGACCTCCTGGTCTGGTTCATACATAGCGATCTGATGGTAGCCTCTGTACGCATCAAGAAAGCTAAGCCGGTTGTGCCCCATCATTAGGTCTACCAGTTAGTCTATCCGCGGTAGGGGGAAGCTGTTTTTTGGGCATGCCTTGTTGACTGTTTTGTAGTCGACGCAGACACGCCATTTGCCATTCTTCTTTGGCACCACGACTGTATTGGAGATCCATCTGGGGTAGTGCACCTCTCTGATAGCTCCTGCCTCTAGAAGATTTCCCACTTCTTCCGCCACTATTTTGGTGTGGTGGAGTGCCGATCTACGAGTGCACTGAATGATTGGTCTAGCGATGGGTGGACGTTCAATTGGTGACAGATGAAGCTTGGGTCAATGCCTGGCATATCATACGGCGTCCAGGCAAACACTTCGATGTTAGAGGTCAAGAATTCCACGACCTCTAATCTCTCAGTGCTAGACATAGATGAGCCAAGCAAAAAGAACTTATCCGAGTTCTTTTCATCTATTCTTACCTATACCAAGTCTTCCACAGCCTTCTGTTCAGCGTCTTGCCTACATCCGCGAACAATTCATTGCTCTCAGGTTCTTCCACCATCTAGACATATCCCTTGGCAGCGCGACTACCATTTACTGTGACGAAGCATTGCTTGGACATGATCTGGTCTCCAAAGACCTCTTCAATTACCCCGACTTCGTTGGGGAACCGCATTACTTGATGGTAGGATGACACTACAAATCGCATGACATGCAGCCATGTTCTTCCCAAGATTATGTTGTGAGTGGAGGGGACTTTCAACACCCAAAATTTCACTTGTTTCGTCACGCTTCCTGCCCTGACCGGAAGGATTATCATGCCGACTGGCCACTCTGGCATTGAGTTGAATCCGATCAGGGGGGATATAGCTGGTGCCAAGTCTTTGTCCTCCAATTTCAACTGTTTGAAGGTGTTGTAGTACATTATCTCACACGAGCTACCTTGGTCTATCAAAATCCGCTTGATGTCGTAATCCTTGACACGGAGAGTGACGACTAGTGCGTCATTGTGAGGACAGTATATCCTTGCCAAGTCTCTGTCTGAAAAAGAGATGACATTGGTGGCCTCCATTCTTCCCTTCTTGATTGTAGATTGTGCACTTAGTACCTCCCTTAAGTGCTCAGCCTTCTTGATCATGCCCCTGAGCTCATACACGCACTCAGGTTCACACACCCCATGTATTACGTTTATCACGCATTGAGGTGGGGCGTCGATTGGCATTCCGTTCGGGTGGTTGTCGTTCTGGGGGGCTGGCTGCGCCCCTCCTTCAATGTACTTGTCCAGGTGACCGGTTGCCACCAACTCCTCTAGATACTGTCTCAACGGTGTGCAATTTTCAATGCGGTGCCCCATTTCTTTATGGAAGGTGCACCGTGATCTTTCGTCGTAGTTCTTCTGAGCCTCTCCTAGCTTGGCAGGCCATCTGACGAAAGGTTCATTGCGTATTTCGCTTAGAATTTGGTAGATTGTCTTTTTGAATATCGTGGTAATGGCAGTGCGGACTCTCAACCATCTTTTATCTTGGTCTTCTCCGTTGTCTCGCCTGCCTCGTCCGTTTTTGCTTGGACGTTCTACTGCGTTGACCTTTGCCGTGGCCTTTTTATCCGGTACTGCGGTTGTGCTAGACTTTGTTTTAGCCCAGGTGCCATCCTCTTCCACCCGAATGTGCTGGTGCACTCTCTCTATTAAGGCCTCCATCGTGAGAGGCGGTGTCATAGTGATTGAGTCCCCTAGTCTGTTCCCGACTAGAAGGCCTCTTTTGTACTGTGCGATGGCGAGATTGGTGGGACAGTCCCCAATCTGGTTGAAGGTCTCCTAGTAACGGCTATTGTAGGATCTTAACGTCTCCTTGTCACCCATGTCGATGGAGAGTAGCTGATCGATCTCCACCGGGGTTTTGGTGTTCGTTCTGAACCTTGTTACGAACGCCTCTGCCAATTGCGCCCAGGAGGCTATGTTGCCTTCTGGAAGCTTTTTGAACCAAGTCAAGCCTAGATCGCCAAGGCTGGATGGGAAGAGGATGCACATCAAAGCCTCGTTTCGTCGATATACCACCATAACCTAGCGAAAGTGGCTTAGGTGCATGTAGGGGTCTGTCTTCCCCTCGTACGTGGTGAATTTGGGCTGAAGGAAGCCTGAAGGTAGGGGTGCGTTTTCAATTTCTGGAATGGCGAGGTCTGCAGCCTCGCTAATGCTTTGTCTGTTGGTTCATAGGCTGGGCGCAGTATTGGCATTCCCACCTCAATGTTTCCATGTATTCGAGGAGCCAACCGCTGAAGGGCAGAAACTCTGCGAGGGTCGCACGCCCTAGTGTCCTCCTTCCATCGTGCCCTTTCTTCTAGCACGGTTCGTAAGTCGGATGATCTAGGCAACTTTGTCTGCCTGGATGATGTCTGGTGCGTGCGTGAGGGCTGATAGGTGCTCCCCTTAGTATATGACCTTTCAGTCCTCGTTCTCTCAGACCTGGAGCAACGAGTCCTGGAGGTTCTGGATTGAGTATCGCCTGTCCTAAGGCTTCTACTCTCTGCTTGTGATGGTGTGGTATGCCTACCACGATCTTTCGAGTGGCGAGGGGGCATCTTGCTTTTGCACCCCTCTCTTGTCGCCACTCATTTTCCCTTCATCTAGCGCTTCATAGACTCCATGTCCGCCGCCATCCGTCGTATCAATTCGTCCTGCTCCTTCACGCGGTCCTCCAAAACTTGAGGATCAATCCTTCGCCTTTGTCTATCAGGACTTTGTGAATGAGAGCGACGAGGGCTGTTATTCCGCCTCCCCCTAGCATCCCTCCTGGGGTTCTGTCGTTGGGGCTCCAAGTCCGCCATGGGACGGATAAGAGGCAAACCTTCGCGCCTCCCACCTCCTTCTGGGGTTTGTCCGTCAACGGCGGACTGCGGCAAATCTTCGTTGTGCGCCATTACTTTTGATTAGCAAGGAAAACTTGATCAAGAGGTTTTGTTCTAGTCTGATCTTTCCACAGATGGCGCCAATTGTACGAGCACGAAATATTGGCCTCGTATAATCCTGTTGATCAAGATTGCGCTCCTCTGTACGTCGTTGCTTTACTCCCTAAAAATACAAACGTGAGCTAGCCGGCGGGTGTGTGCTGGATACCTCTCCGATGCCTAAGTCAGCAAAAATAGACAAATAGACAAAAAGCTCTGTGTATTCGGGAATCAAAGTTGTGTTACCTCTTCATAGGTGATGTTGTGAGCTTTTATAGGTTCCGTGTGGCACAATCCTAGTAGGACTCTTACTCCTCCATGTAGAGTCCTTCTAGGAGTCACATTCCTGAAAGATAATGCACACCCCCCTCACTACTTAAACCAAGTGAAATGGTTCTACCACGGTTGGATGTCAATACGACCGAGATAACATGGCTATGCTAAAGCCGCAGACTAGGCCGAGCTCCTACTAGCTCGGCTCTTCCTTTCACTGCGTGTACCTCGATTTGACATATTCCAACTGGGTTGTCTGAGACCATGCTAACCATGCCGAGCTAGGACCGAACTAACCCATAGCATGGTTCTGAGAAAAGCTCAACATTCTAGCTCAAGATGGTTTGACCAAGCTAACTGTTACCGCGCCGACCGTGGTGACCGAACTAACCACCAAGCTCTTTCAAACCGGGCTAACTGCAGAGCCCTATTTAGATCGAGCTAACACTTGCTAGGTCCCTTCCTCACTTGGACCGAGCTAACACTTGGACTGTGGCCCACTTTACTAAGCCCTTTTCACCATGGCCCATAGAACGGCCCATTATCCAGCTCGGCCCAATTTACATATAAATTACTCTCTCAGGCGACTAAAAAATCACTTTTGGTCGCTGAAAGTATAGGTTTTGGCGACTAAAAAAGAATTAGTAGCCAAAAGTGAAGATTTTTGGTGACTAAAAAAATTTAGTAGCCAAAAGTATAGGTTTTGGCGACTAAAAATCTATTTTGTCGCCAATATATGACTTTTACCAACTAAAAAAATTTTAGTAGCCAAAAGTAAGGCCCTTTGGCGACTAAAAAAAATTTAGTAGCCAAAAGTGAGGCATTCGGCGACTAAAAAGATGTTTGGTCGCCAAAAGTGAGGCTTTTACCGACTAAAAAAATTTTAGTAATGAAAAGTAAGGCCCTTTGGCGACTAAAAAAATTTTAGTAGCCTAAAGTGAGGCAGGCATTTGGCGACTAAAAACATGTTTAGTAGCCAAAAGTGAGGCTTTTTGGCGACTAAAAAGAAGTTTAGTCGCCAAAAGTGGTAATTTTAGAGCGGAAATTTTATTTTTTAACGACTAAAAAATAATTAGTAGCCAAAAGTATAGAATTGGCGACTAAAATTATGTTTAGTCGCCAAAAATGGCCTCTTTTTTTTCTACTAAATAATTTATTTTTAAATAAATTATGTTTAATAAAAAATAATTATGTTTATATATGTACTTTTATATTAATACAGGTTTATGTACTATATAAATAATATATGTTGCATATATAATCATATGGTGCTGTGGAGGCGTAGTGGAAAGAGTGTGTTATATAAGGTTTATGGTGTGAGAGGTTGATTTTTTGAATCTCCACAAGAGAAGAGTGTAAATTTTTTTTTTTTCACGAATGAGCTTTTGGCGACTAAAATGTTTGGTCGCCAAAAGCTTGAGTATTGGCGACTAAAAAAATAGTCGGTAAATGTATAATTTAAAAAAATATAATTGACTATTAGCGACTAAAACATTAGTCGGTAAATGTATAATTTAAAAATATATAATTGACTATTGGCGACCAAAGTTTTGGTCGCTAAAGACTTGCTTTTTGGCGACAAAAAGTTTTTTAGTCGCCAATACCTTTCCCGACCGTTTTCTGGTGACCAAACCGGCAACTAAAAAATTTAGTCGGGGAAACTAAAAAATCGACTTTTTGCGACTAAAAATTTAGTCACCAAATGTGTTTTTTCTTGTAGTGATCATTGATGTATGTGTGGGACCCACTCATGTATGTGTGGGGCCTACACCATCATTGGTTGAGATCTAAAGAGAGTTTTAGGAGTCCCAAAAAAAAATCTCAATCATTGTTGTTTTATCACCCTAGGTATGAGTGTAATTTATTCATATTTTATATAAATAAATTGAATTATACTAATGACATGTTGGCGTACAATTGGTCTATTTTAGTGTTGTGATTTGGCCTTTTTTCTTGTGAAACAAACCAATAGAAAGTGCAACGCAAAGCAAGGCGAGTCCAATGTGCCAACAGCTCTTACCATTCCCACTTCTCACTCCCCATTAGTCTTCAGCTCTGAACCACCCTCCAATTACTCTCTACTAGACCTCGCCACCCAGCCTTAGCTCTCTCTCTCTCTCTCTCTCTCTCTCTCCACCATCATCATCGCTAAATCAATTCACAGACCCATCCATTTCATCATCTTTGTTTGCTTTCAATCTCTCTCTCTCTACAACTACAATCCTTATCTTGAAGCGTTTGAATGCTTGATCATCGTCATGTATATAATGACCTACTCGTCAGCTGCGATTCGCAGGGCATTGAGGACTAAGCTTCCACTCAGTGCCAATCTTTCAGCTTCTCCGCATTTCGTTCTGTTCTGCGGTGGAATCACGACGTTGATTGGAAGTCTCCGACGGGTTTGACTTCGAACGGAGGATCGCCACCATGGGTACTGTTTGTGCTTTTCATTGCCTTTCTTGGCTTGTTTCTTTTTTTTTTTTTTTTTTGGATAACTCAGGTATCCCCAACCCTCCGATTTTTAGGGAAGCCAGGACTAATCCTGAGGGGTATTTAGCCGGTGGGAAGCCGGACACCCTTGCGCAAACTGCTGCAGGCACTCACCCAGTGGGGAATCGAACCTGGGACGTGCGCCTTACCCACACAACCCAGGCAACGCCCTAACCACTGGGGCAACCTGCCCCACCTTCTTGGCTTGTTTCTTTTGAAATGTGATTGTGTTAACTAACGCTGTGTTTGTTTGGGAATTTGGAAAGAGATTGGAAAGGAATTGAGAAAAGTTAGGTAAAATTTAAATAAAATATAAGTACATTTTATTTTGTCGAGTTTAACACACTTTTTCCATTTCTATTTCTAAATTCATTGCCAAATCCCCCAACCAAACACTAGCTAAGCAAAATCTTATGTTCCTGTGAAGTTATATTTCTTTTAAAAAAGAAAAAATTGGTACTTAGTTCATTGTTTATGTATTAGAAGATTTTGAATTTTTTACTTTATTTAAAAACTGTACTAGAGCTATTTTTTTAATAAATGTAATGTGCTAATTCAAACTATTTACAACAGTATTTTGATATCATTTTTACAGTATAAATCTTAATGTTGATTTTATAGTTTTTGGTTTGAATTAGACTCTTTTAGAAGTTGCAATTAATAGTAAATTTTTGCAATCCTTTTTTTGTTGGCTAGTTAATATTTTGCAATCTTCTTGTTTATCTGTATGTGTTCAGCATCCGAGCATGCTTTCAAAGGAATATTGACTGGTCTTCCCAAGCCAGGAGGTGGCGAGTTTGGAAAATTCTATGGCTTGCCCACTCTGAATGACCCGAGGATCGGTAATTATCTTGAGCTTGTTCTGGAATTGTAACTTGTATCTTTTTTTTATTATTATTTATTTTTTTCGTTGCAAATTACTACATCAATGCCATATAAACAGTCTATATATATATACCCCCAAAAAGAAAAAAAGATTGTAATACTTGTTATTAAAGGAATGCCTTTTATTCTTGAGTCAGTTGTCATGTTGGAGAATACTTTCTTTGTCTATTCTGTTCCTTCTGATTTTTGAAAATTTTCTACTTTCCCATGGCATTGTTGTAGTAACATGTATAATCTTGAGCCACTTTTTTTGGTATAATTTTTTATTCTCTGGTAATATTGTTTTCTATTTATCAATTTCATATGCAGCAATTGAACCTTGAAATGCTTTTAGTAGAAATATCCTTCTCAACATTACTAGTTTACAAAATCCATCTACCGTTATTGTTTTAAAACCATCACAATTTAGGAAAATATTGTTTTAAATTCTACAAAATTGATGCAAAGTTCTAGAAATCACCTTATGTTCTCTTTCTGTTTGCTTCCTATATATTTCTTCCAAAAAGAGAGGAAAAAACACCTTCAATGAAGTGGCCCCATCTAATAAGTTCTGGTAATAATAGCACCCATTGAATTTTTTGTTTATTAAGCCCCAAGTTCCCAACCTGCCCGGTAAATTTCCTATTGCATTACTTGGTTTTAGTTGTTTCTTTTCTAAATTTTAGTCCAAACAATCTTAAGAGAAATTTGACTTCTTGTCGAAATTTATATCAAAATCTAACCCTCTAACAACTATAGAAGACTAAAATTTTATTTACTAGATGAAAAAGAATAACAAAATGAGAGATATACTGCCTATTGGAATTCCTTTTTGTTATGAATAGTTGACTTAAAATTTGGGTATCTACACTTTCTTGCATCTTCTTTTTCTTGACAAATAGAACATTTTGGTATAATTAGTGTTCAAAAGATAAATAATTTCTTAGATCGATATATAGAAAACGCCACAAAAGTGTTTGAAATTTAAACTATAAATTCTATGTGAATTGCATTTTAGTGAAGAGACGTCGAACATATACTTTTTGTAACTAAGTGGGCACGCCAAAATTGGCCCATGAAGATAAAATTTGTGGAGCCAACGCTATGTACATATGATATGTTTTCCTGATTATTTAACTAGCAAAAGGAGAAGATTTATGCATGTGCATGTTCATGTGTTATCTACCCCTTTTTTATTCGGAAGATGTTTGCTAGCTTAAGCTCTAAGCTGATGCTGACTATTCCTTTAATTGTAATTACAGGTGGAATTGGCATATTTTGACCATGGAGGCATCCTTCCTTGTGTTATTCAGCAACTGATTACACAGTAATTGGTATCAGTCTTCAGCAGCTTGATCCTCCATTGAGCTCTTCCAGTTCTAATACATGAGAAGAGAATAAAGTTCGTAAGAATATAAGCTAACCCCTTGCAGGGATCGGGGATTTTCAAATTACTTCCACCTGGCAGGCAAGTTCATGTGCCAATGAAAGGTAGAACAAATTTTTGTAATAAAGTTCTCTTTTCTTTTTTCGCTTTAGATTATTGCCCGTTTTCGTGCTTGAATGTCGTCCTTTGGTGTCCTATGAGTGACAAGATTAAATTTGGCTGTTGCTTGCTAGATTAAGTGAGTTGTAGCAACATTCTGCTAGTGCAATCATAGAAATTTTTTTTGAGGAACAATACGGCTTGGACATTTTAAGTCAGTAAACACAGCTTGAGATCGTTCAAACAAAAGATTCTCATTTCTTTGTTGTTATTGTTATAATTGTATGTAATAGGAGTTTAGAGACATTTGTATGTATAACTAAAAATTGTTGTGGAAACACCTAGCTTGGATATCATTTGTTTCACCATAAGTGAATTTTTTTTCCCATTTCTACAGTGAAAAAATTCCAACCATGTCATTTTGTATGATTTTTTTTCATGCCACAAATTATTTGTATAATTACAATCTTAGCTTATTCAGTGTTCATTGTACAAATGGAAAAAAATTCACTTATTTTATGGTGAAACAAATGATATTAAAACTGTGTTTCCACAACAAATTTTAGTGGCACAAATGTATCCAAACTCCTATTACAGAATAATTGTAACAAGAGAAAGCAACAGAGTTTCTGCGATGCTGTTGGCACCACCCTATTGGATCGGTTGCACTAAGGATGTATGTTCATATGGTTGGTCTGGTTCTGATACCAATTGTAGCATCAGTTGATACATAAATTTGCAAGCAAAAAATGTATCTTGACGGGCTGCTTGAGGCTCTATCAAACATGAAATAGAGGTTTACAAATAGAGTGATACTATAATGACTATTTTTATCTCACCATATGATGTGCCAACCCAGTTATTAATACTGTATTGGAAATATACATGTGTGGTGAGACCTGTGATGATAATATTATCTAAATAAGTAACATAATAAATATAATATGGTATAAAAACGACATAATTATTACAAATAAGAATTGGCCATCTAAGTATGTTCTTGGTTTCTATTGCATGAGCAGTGATCCATATAAGCCATATCATCGATTTGAAACAATTTCTAAATGGATTTTCATCACTAACGATGGTTCATTGCCATTATCATCACTTGAGTTATGTTTTCCTTTGAATTAATTTTTCTTGAGTTTACAATTACTACACAGTGTTATTTGTTACTAATAAATTGGCTTAATGGTTGTCCGAACTTGTGATTATGGACTAACGTCCTAAAATGTTTAGAAGCAAGATCAATTCTAGCATATGAAAATGGTTCACAACTTTTGTGCATCAAAATTAATTATTAGTGGTGATGTTACATTATACTTGTAGAAGTGTAATGCTATACACATAATTTTTTTATACAAAAAAATTATACACAATGATGTGGACTTCTATGATTATTTCATTTGAAGACAAAATACTCGTTATTATAACTCACAATTCTAAAATTATTCATATATATTTTTTATATCATATGTTCTTCAATTTTTTAAATCATTTGCTCTTGTAGGATTGCAAATAAAGGATAGATGATTGATATGCAATGCATAAAAAGCATACAACAAAAAATCTAGAGCAGTTGAAATGATTAAAGAGCAGGATTTAACTAACCTTCAAATTAGTACCAACCTAAAAACAAGTACTGTTGTATAATAATGTTTCTAGCAAGTAGTCCTTAGCCAGTACAATCAAGATTTGTTTACATATGAGAGAGAGAGAGAGAGAGAGAGAGAGAGAACAATGAATAATGTTTTGAAATAATCTATTTTTTAGGAAACATGAATTTGTTATTTTAAAATTTTTGAGAACTGTTTTCGCACAAAAATGAAAAAGATGATTGTTTTTGTAACTTTTTATAGTTTTGATTCCAAAAACATGAAAACAAAAACACTACCAAACAAGTTAGTCTTCTGGGATGCTTTGCAGAGCTGGCTTCCATGCTCCATCTGTGCTTCCATCACTTCTTCTAACTTAAGAAATCTTTCTGCTTTTCAGTTTCATTGCACTCAACAATTGCCCCATAGAAGAGTACTTGGACTCATTACTCAAAATCTAAATCAATTCTCTTTATGTCACCACAACTCTAATCCTCACAGCTCCACCTTTTGAATAGCCATTATTACTTTCTTCTCCATTTCCATCTTTTTCATGTAGTTTGAACCTTTCATTCTTCTTCTTCTTCTCACCATTGACATGCCTCTCTGGTTCTGATTTTGGTGAAGTAATTGACTTCCTTTCTATTGCTTCTTCTTCTTCTCTTGGTTCCTCATCTTCCTTATAATGTATAGAAATTCCTTTACTAGTCATACAATTCCCCATTGTAGAGATGAAAGAAACTAAAATGTGTATTTGAGAAGATAGAGGGAAAGAGAGAAAGAGAGGGAGGGGAGAGAAAGAGAGCTAGAATATAAAGAGAAAATGGTGGAGAGAGCACATGAGTGTCCGGTTATTATGACGCGTGTTTGGTTGAAAGAACAAATAATTTTATGGAGACAAAAATCTTTCACGTAATTGATCATTGAAAATAATCAATAATCATACATGTCAAATCAGGGGATCTGCCACTAGAGTGATGTAGAACAAGTAACTGAAAAATTCTTAGAATAATTGAACTGGCAAAAAATGAAAAAAAGAAGTCAAATTTCGAGTTCTCAAATTTGGTAGTTGGATCAGATTATGTTTTAAATCAATATCATGGTTGTTCTCAGCAATGATGCACGGTGAATGTTAGTCAAATTCTTTTGTTGAGGCCTTCAAATCAATGATTTTTCCATTTCAAGAAAGTTTCGTTTTAACAATAACTCTGTATGTTTTGACCCGTTTTTAATATTTTCTAATATTCATATTTGGACTTAACTCAAATTTGTCATTTTTAAAATTTTTTATTATTATTTATTTATTTTTGTGTCTAGCAAGTAATTATCCTAATTAGTTTGTTGCCTTGTTTAATTAGAGTTTCGTTTATTATAAATAATGATGTATACCTTAGGCTAGTATAACTTTTATCAATAATATTCAATTTCTTTTTAAAAATTCTTATTTGCTTTGTACATTCAAAATTTTCTCTTTGTAAATATAAATTCTTCATCTAATTTATGTGTAATATTTCCTACAAAAGCTGCTTCATTCACGCTATTTTGTATATAAGTTTATGATCGATTCTCTAATTGATTATATGTCGGTAAATTATTGAGGTAGGAAATACAAGATATATTTGCTTGAGACCAACACCACCCATAAAATATGCATTTGATATAGCAATATGTTTTTGTATCATGTGAGCACATATATTTTAGAAAGGTATATTTGTTTGTTAATTTCTGACAAAAGCCTTCTGTTGAAAGAGTGTGGGTCCACCAGAGTGAAATTTATGCCTTGAGGCAGTTGGAGATGATCAAAGCCATCTTCTATTGTAGAAACTTTTCATTGATTATAGATATAAAATATGGATATATCATCTTTGATTAGATTTGTTGGGAATGGTCCAAATTTGTTTCAGCTAAGCTTCTTAGCACAAAAAGGGAATGGCATTTCTCAGGTTTCTTGTAGCAAGGAGTATGGGTGAGCAGCGGATATTCCGATTCATTTAAATCGACCGAATCGAACTGATCTATCCCATTTTGGACGGATGTGTGATGAAGAGCGGATGATTGTAGATTGATTTTTTCTAATCCACATAGTTTGGACGGATGACGGATTTGAGATTCCTTTGGCAACAACCGAACCACTAAATCGCGAACACCCCTAGTAATTTGTAGGACTTTGGGTTTTCAATTTGTTTGGATATTCTGTTGGTGTTTTCAATTGAAAAAGAGTTTAGATATTCCATTGTGTTTTCAATTTGTTTTCAATTTAGAAATCCTTTTATCAAATGACAATGGTTGATATTTGATATTTTTGTGTGGAAAATATAAGGCTTAATTTTGTCATTTTTAGAAAAATTCAAATTAAATAGTTTTTGAATAAAAAAAAGTAACAAAATAGTTTTGATAATGCTTGGTTTTCTTTTATGTATTAATTATTGGTATTTAACAATTTATTCGATAATCTTTTGGTTATGTTGAGTTAGATTGTTATCCAAAAAAAAAAAAAATGTTGACAAGTTGTATTATGTTCAAATTTGTAAAAGTTTAAACCGTCAAACCGATTCGCATCCATCTGCCAATCCGCTCAATCCACATTCGTCAATTCGGCGGACGGATGTGGATTGATTTTTTCTAATCCGCCCATCCGGCAGACAGATGGCAAATTAGAGGTTTCCTGGTTGCAACCGAACCACAAACACCCTTACTAATGAGCCAATTTAGGTTACAAAGGAACAGTTTTTGGGAGATTTGTTTAATGGAAATGTCTCATTTTTCCACAAAAAAGGCATGAGTTTCATGAAAATTGAATATACTTGCAACGTTTGGGGTTTGTGCTAACATATGATTAAGTAGGCCCCTCAGTATCAATTTAGTTGGGGTTGAATTGTTCTACTATAATGCTCTTTTGCACTTCCTTCCATTCATTGATGCAAGACTCATATGTAGGTATGCTTTTTTCCATTAATAAAGCTCTTTCTTTTGTTGATATAGAAAAAAAAAATAAAAATAAAAAAAATAAAAAAATAAAATAAAATAATTGCAATATTTTGATGTTTTGAACACTTCAAATTAGTTGCATAAATTTATTCGGTAAACCATTTTTGAAATATTATTTCCAACAAAATAAAAAATTTTAAATGGCTGTTTCTGAATTTTGGAAAACAATTTTTGACTTGACAATGAAGGAAAATATGCTTTTGATAAAAGATAGGAAAAAAAAAAAAAAAAAAAACAATAAAAGATATGTAAAAACGGTGTATATTTTTGAACTCCTCTGTATTTTGTATTCAAAAAAAATGAAAAAAGAAAAATGATTAAAAAAATAATAATAACAAAAGTATTTTGAGAGTTTCTAATTGTACCCACCTTTTTTGACGTCCACCCACAATATTCTAAGCACAACAACTTCGTAAATTTAAAATTTGTAATTTTTTCTAAGTACACCCACTTTAATACCAAAATTACTTAATCTTCTTCTTTACTCAATACAATCACCCGTTATTGGCCGTACATCATCAATGTTGCTTTTTTCATTATTCACCTACTAGCACCTCCCATACCCTTGAATCCCTAGCTGCCTATATAAGAAAGAAACCCTAACTGGAATGAGAGAAAAAGGAGGAAGAGGAGAAGTAGAGGAACGAAGGTGTATCGGGAGGAAACAGTGTGGTCTGTGACGCCAAGAAAGGTGAATGAAGGTGGTGGTGGAAGAGTTGTAGATCTTTTGTTTTTCTGTTTTTTTATTTTTTTAATATTTTGTAATTTTGTCCTTCTTGATAAGTAAAATTATAATATATATAT
Organism: Camellia granthamiana; assembly: GCA_036172215.1. NCBI lineage: Eukaryota > Viridiplantae > Streptophyta > Magnoliopsida > Ericales > Theaceae > Camellia > Camellia granthamiana. Next base: position 65,538,028 of record CM069907.1, read on the forward strand.
ATATATATTTGTAAATGTAATAAAAAAATTGAATGTGCAATTAGAAGGTCCCAATATTTTTGCAAAATGATTTGGTATACCCAACTTTTTGTCATAACCATTTTATTACTTATATTATCTAATGTTCATCCCATATCCATATATAATGCATAAGATCCAATGACCAGCCGTACCCATACCAAAATAGTACATCTTATGGGTACTTATTGTCTAGTTTTCATCTCATATCAGTTGTTTAAATTTCCTCACTCTTTTTATGTATTTGTTGGAGTTTCATTCTTCCACTGTAAAAAATTTTTGGTATTAATTATGTATGTATTTGATCTTTACTATTATGATTATAGTTTATTAAATCTCATTGTAATATTATTCGTAGACCACACATATAAACTTGTATATTCACCTCTATTTGAGGGTCAATTCTAAAAGGTATCAAACTCTATAAAAAAAAATTTAAAGACATGAAATAAACTAGCTTATGGCCCTAAGTAATATATGATATTATGTCTCTTAAAGTAGTGTTATTAGTTATAATTAATTGTGTTGATTTTGATTATGAATTAAAGTAACCCTTAAAATAATCTCGGTTATAAACTAAAGTGGTGAAAGACCCATATTTCAGATCAAGAGAATCTAATCTTTAACTTTGTGTTTGGTTAAAGGATTTGAGAAAGAATTTGGAAAGGAAAAGGGAAAAGGTGTGTGAAATTAGGTGAAATGTGAATAAATAAACATTAACAACAACAGAGATGATGAACATAAACAACCGACTTGGAAAGCAATAGAGATGATGAACATAAACAACAGGATTGGAAAGCACTTAAACAACCAAAATCATTTAAATAAACTTTGTAATTAAATCATTTAAATAAACTTTGTAATTAAAATACAACCAAATACAGAAAATAACTTACAATTACAATCGTAGCAACTGCAAGGATCTTAACTAGGTTACAGAAGGAGGGATTAATTGTCTAAGTAAAACTGAAAACTTACAAACTTACAAACTTGCTGAATGAATACATTTGATTACAATTTATAGAAAATATTCTAACTATGCAGCATGTGAAATGGTTGATTGATGAAAGTAGCTGGCAGTATTGGAGACTGAGCAGGACTGTCGGATGCTTTCAGAAGATTGATTGAATAGTTGAGCAGCTTTAGACAAAAGTTGATTGAGTGAACAGTAAAAGTGAATAGTGACTTTTACTATTCATGCTTTTGGTGGAAACATGTGAATAAAGGAATCAATATAGATACAAATTGGCAGCTTTTCTCAAAAGAGTATTGATTGAAGCTAATTTGTATCTATATGGAATCCAATGTTGATTTAAGCAAATGGATCCTGAGCATTATGAAACTCTGGACCTGAATATTGATTGGTTGAACCTTCAGAAGAGTGTGAATTTTCTGAACCTTCAACTGAACTGTCTGAATCAGTTGACTGGGCATTGTCTTGATCCATAATTTTGCGGACTAACTGGAGCACTTTGTCTTTGGACAATTTGGATTTACTTTTGGACTTGGCTTTGGGCTGAGCAGGAGATGAAATGGGTTTTGTCTGAACTGTAGCTTTTGATTTGGGCCTTGATTGAGCCTTGGACTTAGCTTTGGACTTGGATTGATCAGTATTGGGCTGAACCTTTGACTTGGATGATTTGGGCTTGGACCCACTAGATGAGGGGCTTCCAAGGTTGATTGGAGGAAGACTGGGCTGGCTGCCTTGGCTGATTGCAGCAGTTGGGTTCTGCTGGGCTTTAACCATTGCAGGAGTAGGAGTACATTGATTAGATGGGAATTCTTCTTGAACAATTTCAAATATGCGGGGTAGATTGTACTTAGCCCACCATTTGACTGAGTGATGACGGATTATTATGTTACCATCAATTCCGTAATGCCATTTAAATATCCAAGGGATTTTGTATTTGGATATAAAGATTAACAATAATGGAAATGATCTTTGATGAGTAGTGAATGGGTAAACAGAAGCAAAATAGTTGATTAATTCAAGTAGATCATCAGGAAGGATATCTGAAATGACGCCATAATGAGTCCACCATCTCAGAAACTAGGAAGGTAATTCTGACTTGAATTTTTGATCAAAAGAAATGAACCAGGAGTGACTGAAAGTTTCATTTTGGTACAAGAAGATTTTGAACCAAGCATCAATGTAATCATGGTAATTATATTGAATTGAGTGACCAGGTAAATCATGAAGCTGATAAGGAGGACCCCATCAACTAAGGAAACAATGTTGTGAATGTAAATAGAATGATACAGAACCTTACTAGCATAGGTTCGATCATAAATGGGTTTGATCAGAACTGATTGGTGATGAATCAGGATATCTTTGTAATAAGTGAGTATTTTCTCTGGATGTAAAAGAATGAAATGGCATCCAGAGCCAAAATATGATTTATCAATTTCATGGATAGTTTGACTCTTAGGGTGACTAGGTTCTTTGAAGAACAGATTGGTGGTATGTGATTTAACATAATCAGATCGAGAAGACCTGATTGGATTAAAAGGGAATGGAGTAACTGAGACGGGTTGACTTGAAGAAGCAAAAGGATCAGAAGCCAAAGCAAAAGAATAATTGGGTCTGGGAATATTACCAAGAGCTTGGTAACGGTCGACTATTTCAATTGGGTGATACTGGGTAACTAATTCCAAAGGAGAAGGAACAATTTGTTGATTAGGTTTACTAAGATGGAACCAAAGCCTTGGAAGGAGGCCTTGGACGAGACATCTGTATAATCAAGAAACAAAGATTAGTAGCAAAGAGTTAACAACCAGATAAAAGATCAAGATAATTTTGATGATGATGTAAGCAATTGTAATTGTGAGCAAGTAAATTGCGACGAGCTTGAATCTGATGATAATTAATATATTGGGCTCGTTTAGTAGTGTTTCTGGCTAATTTGAGGCGGTGAATACGGTAGGTCAATTGTTTGATTAGGGTTTTGAAATGGGTAATTCGGGATTTGTGATAAGAAATAAATGGTGTAGTAGGTGCAGTCATCCCTTACCCCCCTGTAAAAATTCCCGGGTAAGAAAATCAGGTAGGGAATTTTGACAACCAGGTATATACTCAATATCAAAATCAAAAATACTTAAAATAGATTGCCAACGAGTAAAAATTTGCTTACTAGCAAGATTTTGAACATCTTTTTGTAAAACATATTTAGCAGATTTGCAATCAACATGGAGTAAAAATTTTTGATTTAAAATATCATCTTGAAATTTACTAATACATAAAACAGTAGATAAAATTTCTTTTTTAATAGTACTATAATTTAATTGTGCTTTATTCTAAACACCAGAATGATAACGAACAATTTGTTTAGATGAATGGGGAGCGACTTTCTGAAGAAGAATGCCACCATAACCAATATCAGAAGCATCAGTTTGAATAATTTTGAATAAGTTCTCAGTAGAAATACCAAGACAAGGAAGAGTTTTAACATAGGACTTGACTTGTTTAACAATAGCAGCATGGACAGAAGACCAAGGAGGAGGATTATCTTTTAACCTATCAAAGAGAGGTTGACAGACTTTCCTAAGGTCTTTGTAGAACTCAGCAATGTAATTGAGTGATCCGAGAAATCGTTGTAATTGGGTTTTATCAAGAATTTCATCAGGAAATTTACACGCAAACTCAATAGAGCGACTAACGGGGAGAATAGTATTATGGTGAATGTCATATCCTAAAAATCGAACTTTATTTTGAAATAATTTAATTTTAGGGGTAGATATGACTAAGCCATGACTTTTGGTTGTATAAAAGAATGCAGTTAAATGTTTCCAATGTTCACTAATGGATTTGGAAAAAATTAATATGTCATCAATGTAAACAATAGAGAAATGACTAAATGGGTTGAATATATCATTCATGATGTGTTGAAATTCACTAGGAGCATTTTTTAAGCCAAAGGGCTTTACATTCCATTCATATTGACCAAAAGAGGTATTAAAAGCAGTTTTATATCTATCTTTGGGGTGAATTTGAATTTGCCAAAAACCACTTTTTAAATCAAATTTACTAAAAATAATAGCTTGTGAAAGTCGTTTAATTAAATCTTTTTTATTAGGAATACGATATCGAATCCATTCTAAAACAGCATTTAATGGTTTGTAGTTAATAACTAGGCGAGGGACACCTTGTTCTAATTCAGCATTTTTATTAACATAAAAAGCAAGACATGACCAAGGAGATTTTCTAGGACTAATTATACGATTTTTTAGTAATTCATTATTTCTTTTTTACACATTTCAAGTAATTCATGATTCATTTGAATAGGTTGAGATTTCGTAGGTATTTGTTTTTCCTGAAAGTTTTTAATATATGGCAAAGTGACTACATGCTTTTTTCTATGCCAAAATGCAGTAGGTAAAGATGAACAAACAGTTGATTTGAGTTTCAATTTAAAATCATTGATTTGAGAAATGATAACAGGATCAGTTAATTGTTGATCAATTCTTTTATAATTAATTTCTTCTTTAAGAAATTTTATTTGTCTAGTTAATCGATTAATACTATGAGAAATAGAACAATCTTTTAATTGGTTTATTTCTAACATTTCTGGTGGTAATAAGAATTTAAAGCTAACAGGTTGTCCTAAAACATGAGTAGTAATTCCTATACTAGATGTAGTAAATGGGTAGAGTAAATATATAAATGGTGTGCCTAAAATGATTTTATCAGTCATGTTTTTTACTAAAACAAATGAGGTTTTGAAGCATATATTATCTTGACAGACATGTACTTTAGGTAATTTATATTTAATATGCATTTTACTACCATTAGCAGAGGTTAATTTCTCATGGCATTTTTCATACTATTTAGTAGGAAGCAGACCTTCTTGTACACAGTTTAAATCAGCACCAGTATCAATTAGAGCAATTAATTCTAATTCAAAATCATCAATAACTATTTTAATTTGTGAATACCATTTTTGCATATAGATTTTATTAATTAGATTTAATCTCTTATTATCAAGATTATCAGTTTGAGATCGATTATCAAATACTAGATTTTCAGGATTAGTTGGATCAGAATCATGGTCAGAATTATGTTCAGATGCATGTGGGGATTCTTGATTAGTTTGGAAATTGTCGAGACTTTTATTAAGTTTTAATGTAATAATTTCATCTTCTAATTTGCGATCTTTATTTTGTAATTCTTTAATAGTTTGTTTAATGTGATGGATTTCTTGTTGTAAATCTTGAAGAGTAACTTCTTTGTTTTTATTCTTAAATCGATCTAGAGTTTTGGACAGGCTGATTATAGATTTATCGATTTTAGGTTTATTGTCAAAATGAAGTAATAAAGATTTTAATTTATCAATATATTTTTGTTTTAATTCTGGATCATCTAATTTACTAATTAATTCAATAAGAGCAGATTCTTCTTGGTTGTGTTTAGTAAGAACAGAGATTTGTTTAATTGGTTTACAAGAAATATCATTACATCCTAATTGAATATTTATAGCGACCCCGGTCTTTTCCCATTTGATTATTGTATCCGGACTTAGGTTCCGTAGATTCTGTCATTGTATAATTGTTGTTGTCATCCTTTATTTTCTCTTGGAGTTGTAAGATGTGTTGGGCAGGTCTGTTTCAGGTTGGTTGGGTTCGGAAACCAAGTGTTGCTGTCCAGTTTTTGGGTTGGTCGCTCGAGCGAGGACTTGGTCGCTCGAGCGAGGGTTGTATTTTGTGTCTGGTGGCTCGAGCCAGCTTTTCTTCGCTCGAGCGAGCGATTGCGTCTAGTATAGACCTGATAGCAGTGTTTCTTCGCTCGAGCGAGCTTTTCTTCGCTCGAGCGAGCAAGGTGTATGATTTCGAGTTCTTCGCTCGAGCGAGCATTCTGTCGCTCGAGCGTGCTTCTGGATTGCAGACCTGAAGCATCGAGTTTTTGGCTCGAGCGAGCTTTTCTTCGCTCGAGCGAGGCTTTCTTGTGTCTGGTCGCTCGAGCGACCATGTCTTCGCTCGAGCTAGCCTGTCAGATTTAAATAGGCAGCAACGGGTTTTAAATCACTTTTTCACATTCTTTTTTTTTCCAAAACCCTAGGTCCGTCTTCTCTCTCCCTCTACACACCTTCTCCCTTAGGTTTGATCTACTTAGAGTGCGTTTCTATCCTAGATCCTTTATTAAAAAGATAGTGTGGGTCGAGGGCTTCTGTTTAATCTGAACAATCTTGGATTTGGAGCACTTTGGATTTCGGGTCATCATCTCCGTCTTCTCTATTCGGGTTATTTTCTTCGAGGTAGGGATTTCCTACTCCATATTATAGGCTTTGTTCTAAGTTTTGGTATTTTGATATGTTGGGGGTTATTTGGTAATTTTGGGAAAAACCCTAAATGTTTTAATAAATTAATCTTTATAGTTAATTTAAAGAAAATTGGGGAATTTAATTGAATTCATGGAATTGGGCAATTATAAGTCTAAATGGTATAGTTGAATAATTTAATCACTCGCCTACTGAATTATTGAGATTATAATTGTTGATATGTTTAATTCTTGTTTAGAAATAACTGTTTTGGGCTATCGGTGGAGGATAGTCGTGATTGTTGTAGACATTGCATGTGGATTAGGGAAAATTGAAACTAATCAATTTGGTTAAGTCATTAATTTTGACTATTGAATTAATACAGAAAATACGTGTATTGATTGAGCATTGCATATGCATATTGTTTGGGAGGAGATAGGGGATGTACTCCACAGTTTAGGGGAAGATAGGGGATGGACCTCTAAACCGGACTTTTGTTTGGGAGGAGATAGGGGATGGACTCCATTAGCATCACTATTATGTGTGCTTATTGATTTATAGAAGTGTTTCTATATGTTGTTGATACAGCACTAAAATGTGTATCAAATGAGAAGTATGAAATGTTTTGATATGAGCCTTAGTCTCATTTGTTTTGTTGATATTGGAAGTAATGTTAATGTGATGTGTAGTTCAGTGTTATAATTTGGCCAGGTTCTGAGCCATATTGATAAAAATGAAAAGTTGAATAAATAATGGAAAGTAAAAATTGATGTTTGAGTTAACCATCTATTGAATGCTATTGCTTTATTCAATGCTTATATTTAGTTTAGTATATTTCTACTGGGCTGTGGCTCACCCTATACGGGAACATCATTTTCAGGTTCCGGTGACGTGCTACCTCCAAGGAATTAGCTTGGAAGGATTTAGAGTTGAAGACTCATTTCGATTAGTTGTTATTTGCTTTATTCGTTATTACATGTAAGGACTCAAGCCAAGGGCTTAACTTGTAAATGAGTTAGTACTCATATTTTTGTGTCCAAGTATTGGCTTGGAAAGATGTAAGCTCGTAGGGCATTTACTCTCTTTATTACATGTAATGTCTTTTAACAAGTTTACTCTGATGAATGGAATAATACTCTTTGTTTTCTTATAATGACGCATGGTAATATTGTATATTATGGGTTTAATTTTGAGGGCGTTACAACTTGGTATCAGAGCCTACCGGGTTCGAATACTTTGGGTACGTGGGAAGTGATTAGTATCACAATGGGTTCGTCTCGTTTGATAGAGACTTAGATGTACTGTTATATGCTTATATGATAACATGTTTATGTGACTATATGGGTATGGAACGTAGTTTCTAGGATATTGCTTGGACCCTTGAGTTTCTGAAAGTCTTGTTGGAAAGGCACTTGATCAATGTTGTTTCCAACCGGAACTTTAGTGACGCCTCGGGACTGTCATTATCCAGGAATGAAATTCGTAGGTGCTTATGTGATTATGTGCTTACGTGGAATGATTTATTGTTGTCCAATGCATTAGGACGCGAGTGTTATAGTTTTGGCACATTATTTAGAGTGCTAACGTCTTTGTTACCTTTATTAGGATGTCAGGACGAGGACGAGGACGTGGTAGACAGGGCAGGCAGGAAGTGCCTATACCGGAGGAGGTTCCGGCAGTACAGGAGGGAGTTGGCCAGGCCAATGTGGCCGAGCCGGTAGGACAGCAGGCTATGGGCGTTTCGGCCCGAGAGATAGCAGGGGCATTCAGGGAGTCAGTAGGCATTCTCAGAGCTGAGAATCAGGCTCAGGTTCATGTTGCTGATACAGGTCCTTCTTTTCTGAAGAGGGAGTTCTTTCGGTCCAACCCGGACGAATTTTTAGGTGATCCTAAAGAGCCGCTTAAGGCAGATGAATGGCTCGAACAGACAACGAAGACGTTTGAGATGCTAGGCATCGAAGACGAGGCACTGAAGGTGACCTTGGCATCTTTCCAGCTTAAGGGGGATGCGGGTCAGTGGTGGAAGTTCACTAAGGGCCGTATAGGAGGGACTTGGGAGGTTTTCATAGATGCTTTCCAAGAGAAGTTCCTGTCTTCAGCAGTTAAGGAGAGGTTGAGGGAGCAGTTTTGCCAGCTTAAGCAGAACAGTTCTTCAGTGGCCGAGTTTGAGGCCTCGTTTACTAGCTTGTCCAGGTTTGCACCTGAGTTGGTGGCGTCTGAGGAACGCCGTTGTATTGAGTTCGAGAAGAAGTTGAGGCGCGGCCTCAAGTTGAGAATTGTAGGGACTATGATTCGAGATTATGGGCGTCTGGTTGATGCTGCAGCTCATACTGAGATTATAATGCAGGAAGAGGAGGAAGGGCAGAAAGGCTCCAAGAGGAGTCAGGATGGTCAGAGTGATGGTAGGAGACAGAAGGGTTTTAACCCTCAGCAGTCTCAGGGTAGCTTTTCTAGGTCGACTTTTCCTGTGCCGAGTGCTAGTTCTGGGAAAGGCAGCCAGGGGGACATTACCTGTTTCAAGTGTGGTCAGCTGGGCCACAAGTCTCCAGCTTGCCCGCAGAAGGGAGGAGGACAGAGGGCAGCGTCATCTTCGGCTCGATCTCAGAGCCAGAGTCAGGGTAGAGGCCAGCCGCTCTCATGCTATCAGTGTGGTCAGCCAGGGCACATGAAGAGGTATTGCCCGCAGTTGAGTGGCACATCTGGTGCATCTGGTTTGAGGCAGACTCAGAGTCAGCAGCCAGCTCAGTCTGTTCAGGCCTCGAGGGCCAATCAGGGGGCCTCATCGTCCCAGTCCGTGCAGCAGTCTTATGCTCCTAGGGGTGAGCAGGTTGATCAGAGGTCGTCTGGGCGCGTGTATGCTATTACCGCACAGGATCTTGTGCCGGCTCCATCAGTTGTGAGAGGTACCTTCTTGTTTTGCAACTCGGTTGCTAGTGTTTTGATTGATACGGGTGCATCTCATTCCTTTGTGTCTGCTGCATTTGCATCTGTTTTGGAGTTGGAGTTAGCACAGTTAGCATCTCCTATTTGTGTAGTGTCACCTCTTGGGGGTGAATTGATCCTGAAACAAGGTGTTAAGGGTTGTGATATAGAGGTCGACTATCATAGACTCCCGTTTCCTTTGGTAGTTATGCCCATGAAGGGCTTCGATGTTATTTTGGGTATGGACTGGTTATCGTCATACCGGGCAGTTATTGATTGCTACCGCCAGAGGGTCACTTGTTGTACCGTGAGCGGGGAGTGTTTTCATTTTCTGGGGGATCGGGTTGGTAGTGTTTTGCCACCGGGGTATGATCTGCGAGGGCGGAGTGAGCTTAGTGGTCTACTTGCTAGCTTTGAGAGTGGTGAGTGTGATGAGACCCAGACTGTGTTGCCAAGAGTGGTTTGTGAGTACTCGGACGTCTTTCCCAAGGACCTTGTTGGTTTGCCACCTCACAGAGAGATTGCGTTCTCTATTGACTTAGTGCCCGGCACGGCGCCGATTTCTATGGCACCTTATCGTTTTGCCCCAGCTGAGTTAGTTGAGTTGAAGATCCAACTCCAGGAGTTGCTAGATAAGGGCTACATACGTCCTAGTGTTTCGCCATGGGGAGCACCGGCCCTCTTTGTTAAAAAGAAAGGTGGTGCTCTGAGACTTTGTATAGATTACCGGAAATTGAATCGGGCTACGGTTAAGAATAAGTACCCTATGCCTCGTATAGATGATCTGTTCGATCAGTTGAAAGGTTCCCGTTATTTCTCGAAGATAGACTTGAGATCGGGTTATCATCAGTTGAGAGTCAGGGAGGAGGATATTCCGAAGACGGCATTCCGTACGCGGTATGGCCACTATGCGTTTTTGGTGATGCCATTTGGGCTCACCAATGCACCGGCAGTGTTTATGGATTTGATGAACCGGATATTCCGGGAATTTTTAGATCGTTTTGTAGTCGTCTTCGTGGACGACATCCTTATCTATTCACCTTCGGAGGAGGAACACAAGGAACACTTGAGAGTGGTGCTTGAGTTACTTAGAGCCCATAAGCTTTATGCTAAGTTTGGGAAGTGTGAGTTCTGGCTAGAAGAGGTCAAGTTCTTAGGCCATGTAGTTTCTGGGGAAGGGGTGTCTGTTGATACATCCAAGACTGAGGCAGTGCAAGATTGGGCACAGCCTAAGAGTGTGTTTGAGATCCGCAGTTTTCTGGGGTTAGCTGGGTATTATCGCCGGTTTGTGAAGGATTTCTCCAGGTTAGCTTCGCCTTTGACTAGATTGACTCGGAAGGGAGTCAAGTTTGTATGGAGTGAGACTTGTGAAAAATCGTTCCAGGAGTTGAAAGTTAGACTGACCACCGCTCCAGTCTTGATTATTCCGGAGAGAGGGTTGGGTTATGCAGTCTATTGTGACGCCTCACGAGAGGGTCTGGGTTGTGTGTTGATGCAAGAGGGGAAAGTGGTTGCCTATGGCTCACGTCAGTTGAAAATTCACGAGAAGAATTACCCTACGCATGATTTAGAGTTAGCAGCTGTGATATTTGCCTTGAAGATTTGGAGGCATTATCTTTACGGTGAGAGGTTCGAGGTATTCTCGGATCATAAGAGTCTGAAATATCTGTTTACACAGAAAGACTTGAACTTGAGGCAGAGGAGGTGGATGGAGTTTATTGAGGATTATGACTTCGAGTTGCATTATCATCCGGGGAAGGCCAATGTGGTGGCCGATGCCCTTAGCAGGAAACCGGTTGGTGTCATAGCTAGTATAGCCATCCGGGAGTGGGAGATGTTGGGTGCATTTGGGGAGTTTGATTTGCTTCTAGGCGAATCTGTTGAGGCTGCGGCCTTGTTCTCTGTTGTTGCGCAGCCTACACTTGTGACTCAAGTATTAGAGGCACAGAGAGGTGACCTTGAGGTGGAATCTCTTCGAGAGAAGATCTCCAATGGGAAGGTTGAGAAGGGTTTGACGGTGTATCCCGACCTGAGTGTGAGATACCGAGACCATCTGTTTGTGCCGGAGTCTTGCCGAGAGGAGGTACTCCGAGAGTTTCATCATTCACGCCTTGCGGTGCATCCGGGAGGCACTAAGATGTATCGGGATTTGGGTCGCCAGTTTTGGTGGCGGGGTATGAAGAGGGATGTGGCAACTTTCGTGTCCAAGTGCCTTACTTGTCAGCAAGTGAAGGCCGAGCATCAGAGGCCAGCGGGTTTGTTACAACCCTTGCCTATTGCCGAGTGGAAGTGGGAGCATGTCACTATGGACTTCGTTGTAGGTCTTCCGAGGACTCAGCGGGGTAGTGATGCTATTTGGGTGGTTGTAGACCGGTTGACTAAGTCGGCGCACTTCATTCCTATGCGCGTGAGAGATTCGGTAGATCATCTTGCCGACTTGTACATTCGGGACATAGTGAGGTTGCACGGGGTCCCAGTGACGATCGTCTCGGATAGAGATCCTCGTTTTACTGCTAGGTTGTGGCAGAGTTTGCAGAGTGCCTTAGGTACTAAGTTGACCTTTAGCACGGCTTATCATCCTCAGACTGACGGGCAGTCCGAGCGTACTATTCAGATCCTTGAGGATATGCTTCGGGATTGTGTTCTAGACTTTAGTGGGTCGTGGGAGAGGCACTTGCCGTTGGTGGAGTTTGCCTACAACAACAGTTTCCAGTCTAGTATCAGTATGGCACCGTTGGAGGCCTTGTATGGCCGACCGTGTAGATCTCCTGTTTGTTGGGCCGAGGTGGGTGATGCACCTCTGTTGGGTCCGGAGTTGGTGAGGGAAACGACGGAGAAAGTTGAGCTTATCCGTAAGAGGCTTGTTACAGCACAGAGTCGTCAGAAATCTTATGCCGACCGTAGGAGGAGACCTTTGGTGTTTGAGGTGGGTGATCATGTCTTTCTGAAGATCTCACCTAGACGGGGATTGATGAGGTTTGGGAAGAGCGGGAAGTTGTCCCCTCGGTTCATAGGTCCTTTTGAGATCCTTGAGAGGATTGGCGAGGCTGCATATCGTTTAGCTTTGCCACCGCAGTTGTCCGGAGTACATGACGTGTTTCATGTGAGTATGCTTCGGAAGTATGAACCAGATCCATCACATGTGTTGGATTGGACTGACTTAGAGGTTGACGAAGATGTCTCGTATGAGGAGAGACCGGTTCGGGTTTTGGATAGGTGGGATCAAGTTTTACGAGGCAAGACCATCCCTTTGGTAAAGGTTTTGTGGAAACATCACGGAGTGGAAGAGGCCACTTGGGAGCGTGAATTGGAAGTCCGCGAGAAATATCCGGACTTGTTTGTTGATGTGTAATCATGTATTGAAATTTCATAATTTTAAAGAACTTTAAGAACATTATATGTATGTCTTAAGTTGTAAAACATTGTGAATGTTTTGGGTTTAATGGAAGTACTTTGAAACTTGCCTCATTATGGAAGTTTATGGTAACATTGCATATGTTGAATATATATTGTAAAATTAGAGTTATATCATGAAATTGAATATGATATGGAAATGGGAATCAGGTGTATTGAAAACTGTTGGAATTGAAAGAAATACATGTTGATAATGCAAGTTAAAATACGTATTGTTTTACTTATTGTGAGATGCCTCTTGATAAGAGATGAAATGACCGGTATTGGGTCAAGTTGTTTATTATTGAACTGTCATTTTATTGGAATCTGAGAAAAACCTGTTTTTGAAAAACTTATGCTTAATTTTCGGGGACGAAATTCTTTAAGGGGGGGAGGTTATAGCGACCCCGGTCTTTTCCCATTTGATTATTGTATCCGGACTTAGGTTCCGTAGATTCTGTCATTGTATAATTGTTGTTGTCATCCTTTATTTTCTCTTGGAGTTGTAGGATGTGTTGGGCAGGTCTGTTTCAGGTTGGTTGGGTTCGGAAACCAAGTGTTGCTGTCCAGTTTTTGGGTTGGTCGCTCGAGCGAGGACTTGGTCGCTCGAGCGAGGGTTGTATTTTGTGTCTGGTGGCTCGAGCCAGCTTTTCTTCGCTCGAGCAAGCGATTGCGTCTAGTATAGACCTGAGAGCAGTGTTTCTTCGCTCGAGCGAGCTTTTCTTCGCTCGAGCGAGCAAGGTGTATGATTTCGAGTTCTTCGCTCGAGCGAGCATTCTGTCGCTCGAGCGTGCTTCTGGATTGCAGACCTGAAGCATCGAGTTTTTGGCTCGAGCGAGCTTTTCTTCGCTCGAGCGAGGCTTTCTTGTGTCTGGTCGCTCGAGCGACCATGTCTTCGCTCGAGCGAGCCTGTCAGATTTAAATAGGCAGCAGCGGGTTTTAAATCACTTTTTCACATTCTTTTTGATTCCAAAACCCTAGGTCCGTCTTCTCTCTCCCTCTACACACCTTCTCCCTTAGGTTTGATCTACTTAGAGTGCGTTTCTATCCTAGATCCTTTATTAAAAAGATAGTGTGGGTCGAGGGCTTCTGTTTAATCTGAACAATCTTGGATTTGGAGCACTTTGGATTTCGGGTCATCATCTCCGTCTTCTCTATTCGGGTTATTTTCTTTGAGGTAGGGATTTCCTACTCCATATTATAGGCTTTGTTCTAAGTTTTGGTATTTTGATATGTTGGGGGTTATTTGGTAATTTTGGGAAAAACCCTAAATGTTTTAATAAATTAATCTGTATAGTTAATTTAAAGAAAATTGGGGAATTTAATTGAATTCATGGAATTGGGCAATTATAAGTCTAAATGGTGTAGTTGAATAATTTAATCACTCGCCTACTGAATTATTGAGATTATAATTGTTGATATGTTTAATTCTTGTTTAGAAATAACTGTTTTGGGCTATCGGTGGAGGATAGTCGTGATTGTTGTAGACATTGCATGTGGATTAGGGAAAATTGAAACTAATCAATTTGGTTAAGTCATTAATTTTGACTATTGAATTAATACAGAAAATACGTGTATTGATTGAGCATTGCATATGCATATTGTTTGGGAGGAGATAGGGGATGTACTCCACGGTTTAGGGGAAGATAGGGGATGGACCTCTAAACCGGACTTTTGTTTGGGAGGAGATAGGGGATGGACTCCATTAGCATCACTATTATGTGTGCTTATTGATTTATAGAAGTGTTTCTATATGTTGTTGATACAGCACTAAAATGTGTATCAAATGAGAAGTATGAAGTGTTTTGATATGAGCCTTAGTCTCATTTGTTTTGTTGATATTGGAAGTAATGTTAATGTGATGTGTAGTTCACTGTTATAAGGCCAGGTTCTGAGCCATATTGATAAAAATGAAAAGTTGAATAAATAATGGAAAGTAAAAATTGATATTTGAGTTAACCATCTATTGAATGCTATTGCTTTATTCAATGCTTATATTTGGTTTAGTATATTTCTACTGGGCTGTGGCTCACCCTATACGGGAACATCATTTTCAGGTTCAGGTGACGTGCTACCTCTAAGGAATTAGCTTGGAATGATTTAGAGTTGAAGACTCATTTCGATTAGTTGTTATTTGCTTTATTCGTTATTACATGTAAGGACTCAAGCCAAGGGCTTAACTTGTAAATGAGTTAGTACTCATATTTTTGTGTCCAAGTATTGGCTTGGAAAGATGTAAGCTCGTAGGGCATTTACTCTCTTTATTACATGTAATGTCTTTTAACAAGTTTACTCTGATGAATGGAATAATACTCTTTGTTTTCTTATAATGACGCATGGTAATATTATATATTATGGGTTTAATTTTGAGGGCGTTACAATATTATTATCAGAATCTTCACTAGATGAAGGAGAATCAGAGGAAGTATTTGGATGATCAGAAGAGGAATCACTAATAGATTGATTTAATTGAAAGATTTCATATAATTGATTTTTAGAATCATTATCAATTTGAAATTGGTTGACTCGACCTTTTAGTTTTTGTTTTTCTTTACATTTATTAGAATAATGTCCTTTTTGACCACAATTATAACATGTAATATCTTTAGTGGATTTAGATTTTGGATGTGATTTAGATTTATAATATTTATTTTTGGGTTTAGTGTAAAATCTATCATTTGATTTAGAGGGTGAATAGTCTTTGCGATATTTATCAGAATTTTTGGATCTATGTTTATGTTTGGAATAGTTGTGGGATTTCCTACGAGAGGGTGCAACAGGAGGTAAACCATATTGTTCACAGAAATTTCCTAATTCATATTTAGCATTATGTTTGTCTTTAGTAGCTTTTTGACTAAGTTTTAGATCAATACACATTTTTAAACCTTCTTTTTGAATAATACTAATTATATCACCATATGTTAAATTATCATATTCAATAACACTCGTAGGTTGACTAAGAACATCTCTAATTTTATGGGCAAATAAACTGGGTAGACCATTAATAAATTTTTCTTTCCAAAATGATTTTGTACAGTCTTCTCTTAACATAACTCTGGAGGTAAAAACATCTTTATACCATCTAAAATCACTTAAGGTTGGACAAGTAAGATTACTAAGTTGATCATGTATGCGAGAATAAATGTTAGTAGGTGTTCCTATGAAATGTCTAACAATTGTGTAGATTAGAGTATTAATATCATCAGGGTGACAACATCCAATAGTTTCATCAAAAATAGGTATATCATTTTCATCGACTTGATTAGCATAAATAATAGAATCTCTTTGATCGTTAGTAAGGTATTTTTGCCACCAAGATTTGAGCATACCAGTAAAACTAGATGTAATTAGAGTAACAATTTCAGGTTGTGAATACTGAGGATAATTAGAAAGGTAACTATTTGAGACCATAGATAAGTGATTTAATTTTTGAAAAATTTGATCTTCGCTAAGACCATCAATATTCCATTCATATAATCGTTTAGCAGAAACAGAGAATTGATTACTAATATTAGTTTCTTCAAATTGGAGATCAGGTGGAGTTGGTTTAGAATACCAATTTTTGGTAGTTCGAGGATTAACCTTGGGATAATGGATTTTATTAAGATGAGAGGATTGAAATTGTTGAGCTAATTTATTAATTTCATTGCATTATCAGTATTATCACTGTCAGCAGTATCAGTAGGAACTTGTTGATTTAAAACAGTAAGGCCTTTATCCTTAGAAGGGGAGGCTATTTCAACGGTAGATAATTTACTGAAGAGTTGTTCAATAGCTTTGACAGTAGTTTGATCATTGGTGATTAAACTAGTTCTTTTAGTACGATTACTAGGGAGATTAAGCAAGGTTGATCTAAAGGTTGTTTAATAGATGTAATAGTAGTGGAATCTAAAGTAGTTTATATTTTATCTAATTGTTTACCAATTATTTTAAAGCATTGATTTGTGTAATTATTTTGTTGAATGACCTTTTTAATTTCAGGGTCGGAGCTAGGTAATTTAAAAGGCGAGGCTGGAATTTCAGAACCTTGATGTTCAATAATTATATTTTCTAATGGAGGGTGATTTGAGCTAACAGAAGTTGTAGGATAGGTTTTCCATTTATGTTTTGTGATTGTGTTTACTTTTTTGTAATATTTTTCAACATATTCTAAAAGGGGTAATTCAAAACTGTATTCAACCATAAAATTATACCATTGTCTAGTTATTTTGGATTGTTGAATAGCATCATATTTAGCACGATAGGCGTGTCGTTGGATTTTATTTTCTTTGGATCTAAAATCAATAAGTAATTTATCTAAATCAGGAGTAAATTCTTTTTTAATTGTCATGAGTTGAGGATTGATTGGATGTGTAACTTCAAAATCAGTTTGAGTTGGAGAATTTTGAGATTCTACGTCTTCATCAGGTAAATGTGTGTGTGTGGAATAAACAGGTTTACTAATTTGTGAAGTTGGAGAATTATCAATTCCTTTTAATTTGTTTTGAGTGGTTGGTCCAAGATGTATTTGGCTATTTTTCCTAAATAGAGGAGTATTAAATATTTGCATCTTCAGTTTCAATTTCAGTAGGGACACTTGATGTACTATGTCTGGAAGATTGACTATGATTAAATTTAATACGAACAGAACCATCATTGTATTGCTGAATATCTTCGATATCTTGAATTGAAGATTGTTGTTGATTATGTTTGTAATTTTCATTAACAGTAATCCATTGATCTGGGAGATTAATATTTTTCCATTCAATCATTTGGGGAACATTGATATGTGTATCAGTACTACTATTTTGAATTAATAGGGTTTTATCTTTGGGACTTTTATGTAAGGCTTGAACATTTAAATTGGTTTTCATACATTTATAATGAACACGATAAATTAGAGCAATATTATGAACTTTTTCTTTCATATTTGTAAATTAACCATTTAATTGAATATTTAGAGTTAATGCGTCTAAAATATGTGGATCACGTAAACTTAAAGTAAAATCAGGAAAACAATTAAAATGTACTGGACCTTTATGGAGACCAGTTTCCATCATACCCATTAAACTATCATTATAATCAAGAAAACGAGCATCTCGTAAACATAATAAAACAAAAGTATTTTTGCCTATCATAGTTAATGGATTAATACCAACTTGAATTAAACCAATATGAATAAAATTGTAACCATTTTTAAAATGTCTTTTGATTAAATTTGCATCAAATAATTGGCAAGTTTCCTTAGGTTTTTCTAAAGCATAAACTTGTTCAATTGTTTTAACATGCAAAGCAACTTTGAAAGCATTCTGTATAAAAGTTGTTTTATAAATTTCTTTAATTGGCAATTTTGGGATATTCCACCCTGGATTAATGTTATCATTTTGTATTTCAACATCTTCTTCATTTATTACTAATCCTTGATTAGGTATTGAGGGCAAAGTTGTTGACCTAGAACTGACTGATGAGTTACTTCTAAATAATCGATTCATTGTTCTGTTTAGTTAATCAGTTTTACAGATAGCTTAATTCATACCCTATTCTTGTCAGTTTTACCACGTACCTAGTATACATACATACCCTATCTATGACCCCAAAGTCTGTGACTGCCTAAACCAAAGGACTTACTAAAGACTGGGAAGAAGTGGGTGACTTAAACTAGGTGGATAAACGCAGACTGATCTTCTGCTTAATCCACTCCATTGTTTATTTAATTAATCTCGTTTTCAGTTCATCTGCTCAGTTTCTTCTGCTTAATCCACTACTATTACATCTATTAAACAACCTTTAGATCAACCTTGCTTAATCTCCCTAGTAATCGTACTAAAAGAACTAGTTTAATCACCAATGATCAAACTACTGTCAAAGCTATTGAACAACTCTTCAGTAAATTATCTACCGTTGAAATAGCCTCCCCTTCTAAGGATAAAGGCCTTACTGTTTTAAATCAACAAGTTCCTACTGATACTGCTGACAGTGATAATACTGATAATGCAACTGATAATGAAATTAATAAATTAGCTCAACAATTTCAATCCTCTCATCTTAATAAAATCCATTATCCCGGGGTTAATCCTCAAACTACCAAAAATTGGTATTCTAAACCTACTCCACCTGATCTCCAATTTGAAGAAACTAATATTAGTAATCAATTCTCTGTTTCTTCTAGACGATTATAGGAGTGGAATATTGATGGTCTTAGCGAAGATCAAATTCTTCAAATATTAAATCACTTATCTATGGTCTCAAATAGTTACCTTTCTAATTATCTTCAATATTCACAACCTGAAATTGTTACTCTAATTACATCTGGTTTTACTGGTTTGCTCAAATCTTTGTGGGAAAAATACCTTACTAACGATCAAAGAGATTCTATTATTTATGCTAATCAAGTCGATGAAAATGATATACCTATTTTTGATGAAACTATTGGATGTTGTCACCCTGATGGTATTAATACTCTAA
Source organism: Camellia granthamiana (assembly GCA_036172215.1). Classification (NCBI taxonomy): domain Eukaryota; kingdom Viridiplantae; phylum Streptophyta; class Magnoliopsida; order Ericales; family Theaceae; genus Camellia; species Camellia granthamiana. Next base: position 65,557,056 of record CM069907.1, read on the forward strand.
TCTACACAATTGTTAGACATTTCATAGGAACACCTACTAACATTTATTCTCGCAAACATGATCAACTTAGTAATCTTACTTGTCCAACCTTAAGTGATTTTAGATGGTATACAGATGTTTTTACCTCTAGAGTTATGTTAAGAGAAGACTGTACAAAATCATTTTGGAAAGAAAAATTTATTAATGGTCTACCCAGTTTATTTGCCCATAAAATTAGAGATGTTCTTAGTCAACCTACGGGTGTTATTAAGTATGATAATTTAACATATGGTGATATAATTAGTACTATTCAAAAAGAAGGTTTAAAAATGTGTATTGATCTAAAACTTAGTCAAAAAGCTACTAAAGACAAACATAAAGCTAAATATGAATTAGGAAATTTCTGTGAACAATATGGTTTACCTCCTGTTGCACCCTCTCGTAGGAAATCCCACAACTATTCCAAACATAAACATAGATCCAAAAATTCTAATAAATATCGCAAAGACTATTCACTCTCTAAATCAAATGATAGATTTTACACTAAACCCAAAAAGAAATATTATAAATCTAAATCACATCCAAAATCTAAATCCACTAAAGATATTACATGTTATAATTGTGGTCAAAAAGGACATTATTCTAATAAATGTAAAGAAAAAAAAAAACTAAAAGATCGAGTCAACCAACTTCAAATTCATAATGATTCTAAAAATCAATTATATGAAATCTTTCAATTAAATCAATCTATTAGTGATTCCTTTTCTGATCATCCAAATACTTCCTCTGATTCTCCTTCATCTAGTGAAGATTCTGATAATAATGTTAAATTAGGATGTAATGATGTTTGTTGTAAACCAATTAAACAAATCTCTGTTCTTACTAAACACAACCAAGAAGAATCTGCTCTCATTGAATTAATTAGTAAATTAGATTATCCAAAACTAAAACAAAAATATATTGATAAATTAAAATCTTTATTACTTCATTCTGACAATAAACCTAAAATTGATAAACCTATAATCAGCCTGTCCAAAACTCTAGATCGATTTAAGAATAAAAACAAAGAAGTTACTCTTCAAGATTCACAACAAGAAATCCATCACATTAAACAAACTATTAAAGAATTACAAAATAAAGATCGCAAATTAGAAGATGAAATTATTACATTAAAACTTAATAAAAGTCTCGACAATTTCCAAACTAATCAAGAATCCCCACATGCATCTGAACATAATTCTGACCATGATTCTGATCCAACTAATCCTGAAAATCTAGTATTTGATAATCGATCTCAAACTGATAATCTTGATAATAAGAGATTAAATCTAATTAATAAAATCTATATGCAAAAATGGTATTCACAAATTAAAATAGTTATTGATGATTTTGAATTAGAATTAATTGCTCTAATTGATACTGGTGCTGATTTAAACTGTGTACAAGAAGGTCTGCTTCCTACTAAATATTATGAAAAATGCCATGAAAAATTAATCTCTGCTAATGATAGTAAAATGCATATTAAATATAAATTACCTAAAGTACATGTCTGTCAAGATAATATATGCTTCAAAACCTCATTTGTTTTAGTAAAAAACATGACTGATAAAATCATTTTAGGCACACCATTTATATATTTACTCTACCCATTTACTACATCTATTACAAGAATTACTACTCATGTTTTAGGACAACCTGTTAGCTTTAAATTCTTATTACCACCAGAAATGTTAGAAACAAACCAATTAAAAGATTGTTCTATTTCTCATACTATTAATTGATTAACTGGACAAATAAAATTTCTTAAAGAAGAAATTAATTATAAAAGAATTGATCAACAATTAACTGATCCTGTTATCATTTCTCAAATCAATGATTTTAAATTGAAACTCGAATCAACTGTTTGTTCATCTTTACCTACTGCATTTTGGCATAGGAAAAAGCATGTAGTCACTTTGCCATATATTAAAAACTTTCAGGAAAAACAAATACCTACGAAATCTCGACCAATTCAAATGAATCATGAATTACTTGAAATGTGTAAAAAAGAAATAAATGAATTACTAAAAAATCGTATAATTAGTCCTAGTAAATCTCCTTGGTCATGCCTTGCTTTTTATGTTAATAAAAATGTTGAATTACAACAAGGTGTCCCTCGCCTAGTTATTAACTACAAACCATTAAATGTTGTTCTAGAATGAATTCGATATCCTATTCCTAATAAAAAAGATTTAATTAAACGACTTTCACAAGCTGTTATTTTTAGTAAATTTGATTTAAAAAGTGATTTTTGGCAAATTCAAATTCACCCCAAAGATAGATATAAAACTGCTTTTAATACCCCTTTTGGTCAATATGAATGGAATGTAAAGCCCTTTGGCTTAAAAAATGCTCCTAGTGAATTTCAACACATCATGAATGATATATTCAACCCATTTAGTCATTTCTCTATTGTTTACATTGATGACATATTAATTTTTTCCAAATCCATTAGTGAACATTGGAAACATTTAACTGCATTCTTTTATACAATCAAAAGTCATGGCTTAGTCATATCTGCCCCTAAAATTAAATTATTTCAAACTAAACTTCGATTTTTAGGATATGACATTCACCATAATACTATTCTCCCCATTAGTCGCTCTATTGAGTTTGCGTCTAAATTTCCTGATGAAATTCTTGATAAAACCCAATTACAACGATTTCTCGGATCACTCAATTACATTGCTGAGTTCTACAAAGACCTTAGGAAAGTCTGTCAACCTCTCTTTGATAGGTTAAAAGATAATCCTCCTCCTTGGTCTTCTGTCCATGCTGCTATTGTTAAACAAGTCAAGTCCTATGTTAAAACTCTTGTCTTGGTATTCCTACTGAGAACTCATTCAAAATTATTCAAACTGATGCTTCTGATATTGGTTATAGTGGCATTCTTCTTCAGAAAGTCACTCCCCGTTCATCTGAACAAATTGTTCGTTATCATTCTGGTGTTTAGAATAAAGCACAATTAAATTATAGTACTATTAAAAAAGAAATTTTATCTACTGTTTTATGTATTAGTAAATTTTAAGATAATATTTTAAATCAAAAATTTTTACTCCATGTTGATTGCAAATCTGCTAAATATGTTTTACAAAAAGATGTTCAAAATCTTGCTAGTAAGCAAATTTTTGCTCGTTGGCAATCTATTTTAAGTATTTTTTATTTTGATATTGAGTATATACCTGGTTATCAAAATTCTCTACCTGATTTTCTTACCCGGGAATTTTTACAGGGGGGTAAGGGATGACTGCACCTACTACACCATTTATTTCTTATCACAAATCCCGAATTACCCATTTCAAAACCCTAATCAAACAATTGACCTACCGTATTCACCGCCTCAAATTAGCCAGAAACACTACTAAACGAGCCCAATATATTAATTACCATCAGATTCAAGCTCCTCGTACTTTACTTGCTCACAATTACAATTGCTTACATCATCATCATAATTATCTTGATCTTTTATCTGGTTGTTAACTCTTTGCTACTAATCTTTGTTTCTTGATTATACAGATGTCTCGTCCAAGGCCTCCTTCCAAGGCTTTGGTTCTATCTTAGTAAACCTAATCAACAAATTGTTCCTTCTCCTTTGGAATTAGTTACCCAGTATCACCCAATTGAAATAGTCAACCGTTACCAAGCTCTTGGTAATATTCCCAGACCCAATTATTCTTCTGCTTTGGCTTCTGATCCTTTTGCTTCTTCAAGTCAAGCCGTCTCAATTACTCCATTCCCTGTTAATCCAATCAGGTCTTCTCGATCTGATTATGTTAAATCACATACCACCAATCTGTTCTTCAAAGAACCTAGTCACCCTAAGAGTCAAACTATCCATGAAATTGCTAAATCATATTTTGGCTCTGGATGCCATTTCATTCTTTCACATCCAGAGAAAGCACTCACTTATTACAAAGATATCCTGATTCATCACCAATCAATTCTGATCAAACCCATTTATGATCGAACCTATGCTAGTAAGGTTCTGTATCATTCTATTTACATTCACAACATTGTTTCCTTAGCTGATGGGGTCCTCCTTATCAGCTTCATGATTTACCTGGTCACTCAATTCAATATAATTACCATGATTACATTGATGCTTGGTTCAAAATCTTCTTGTACCAAAATGAAACTTTCAGTCACTCCTGGTTCATTTCTTTTGATCAAAAATTCAAGTCAGAATTACCTTCCTGGTTTCTGAGATGGTGGACTCATTATGGCGTCAGTTCAGATATCCTTCCTGATGATCTACTTGAATTAATCAACTATTTTGCTTCTGTTTACCCATTCACTACTCATCAAAGATCATTTCCATTATTGTTAATCTTTATATCCAAATACAAAATCCCTTGGATATTTAAATGGCATTATGGAATTGATGGTAACAGAATCATCCGTCATCACTCAGTCAAATGGTGGGCTAAGTACAATCTACCCCGCATATTTGAAATTGTTCAAGAAGAATTCCCATCTAATCAATGTGCTTCTACTCCTGCAATGGTTAAAGCCCAGCAGAACCCAACTGCTGCAATTAGCCAAGGCAGCCAGCCCAGTCTTCCTCCAATCAACCTTGGAAGCCCCTCATCTAGTGGGTCCAAGCCCAAATCATCCAAGTCAAAGGTTCAGCCCAATATTGATCAATCCAAGTCCAAAGCTAAGTCCAAGGCTCAATCAAGGCCCAAATCAAAAGCTGCAGTTCAGACAAAACCCATTTCATCTCCTACTCAGCCCAGAGCCAAGTCCAAAAGTAAATCCAAATTGTCCAAAGACGAAGTGCTCCAGTTAGTCCGCAAAATAATGGATCAAGACAATGCCCAGTCAACTGATTCAGACAGTTTAGTTGAAGGTTCAGAAAATTCACACTCTTCTGAAGGTTCAACCAATCAATATTCAGGTCCAAAGTTTCATGATGCTCAGGATCCATTTGCTTAAATCAACATTGGATTCCATATAGATACAAATTAGCTTCAATCAATACTCTTTTGAGAAAAGCTGCCAATTTGTATTTATATTGATTCCTTTATTCACATGTTTCCACCAAAAGCATGAATAGTAAAAGTCACTATTCACTTTTACTGTTCACTCAATCAACTTTTGTCTAAAGCTGCTCAACTATTCAATCAATCTTCCGAAAGCATCCGACAGCCCTGCTCAGTCTCCAATACTACCAGCTGCTTTCATCAATCAACCATTTCACATGCTGCATAGTTAGAATATTTTCTATAAATTGTAATCAAATGTATTCATTCAGCAAGTTTGTAAGTTTGTAAGTTTTCAGTTTTATTCAAACAATTAATCCCTCCTTCTGTAACCTAGTTAAGATCTTTGCAGTTGCTACGATTGTAATTGTAAGTTATTTTCTGTATTTGGTTGTAGTTTAATTACAAAGTTTATTTAAATGATTTAATTACAAAGTTTATTTAAATGATTTTGATTGTTTATGTGCTTTCCAATCCTGTTGTTTATGTTCATCATCTCTGTTGCTTTCCAAGTCGGTTGTTTATGTTCATCATCTCTGTTGTTGTTTAATGTTTATGGTATAAAATATACTTACATTTCACCTACCTTTTCCTTTTCCCTTTCCAAATCCTTTCTCAAATCTCTCAACCAAACAAAACGTAAAAGATAGAGGTCAAAATGCGTACTATTTCATATTTAGATTGTAATGGATATTTGCTTATTGGCAATAGATGGTGGCGGTGTCATCGGTTTTTTCCTCCATGTGATGTGTATAACAAATCAACAATACTTTATATTTATAAAATTTATTTAGAAAAAAATGTAGATTATAATTATTTTAAGTAATACTTATATTTAACTAATTTTAAATTTATATTACATAACTCATTCCAAAATAAATTTATGATCCATAGCATTTCTAATAATAAATACAAGTTGAGCTCAACTAGAAACTGTTGTTATAGGCAAACTCCACTAAGGGCAAGTGCCTCTCCTACGACCCCTTAAAGTCAAGGACACAACCTCGAAGCATATCCTCAAGGGTTTCAATAGTGTGCTCAGATTGCCCGTCAGTCTGAGGATGATAGGCGGTACTAAAAGTCAACTTAGTGCCCAAGGCATTTTGTAGGCTCTGCCACAATCGAGCTATAAAATGCGGATCTCTATCTGAAACGATAGTCACAGGGACCCCATGAAGTCGTTCAATGTCCCTAATGTAAAGTTCGGTTAGAAAATCTACAAAGTCATTCGTGCACATTGGTACAAAGTGCGCTGACTTGGTCAATCGGTCAATTACCACCCAAATGACGTCATTACCCCGCTGAGTCCTTGGAAGACCCACCACAAAATCCATCGTGACATGCTTCCACTTCCACTCGGCTATAGGCAAGGGTTGCAACAAACCAGCTGGTCTCTGGTGTTCGGCCTTCACTTGTTGACAAGTAAGGCACTTCGATACAAACACAGATACATTCTTTTTTATCCCCTTCCATCAAAACTGACGACTAAGATTGTGATACATCTTTGTGCCTCCCGGATGCACCGCAAGACATGAGTGGTGAAACTCTCAGAGTACTTCCTCTCAGCAAGACTCTAGTACGAAAAGACGTTCAAGGTATTGAACACTCGAGTTAGAATACATGTTCAAGCCCTTCTCTACCTTTCCACTAGAGATCTTCTTTTGGAGGGATTCTAACTCAAGGTCACCCCTCTGTGCTTCTATAACTTGGCTCACAAGTGGAGGTTGTGCAACTACCGAAAACAAAGCTGCTGATTCAACGGACTCGCCAAGATGTAAGTCAAACTCGCCAATAGCACCTAACATCTCCCATTCTTAGATGCCAATACAAGCTACACTACTAATGGATTTCCTACTTAAGGCATCGGCTACAACATTGGCCTTTCCAAGATGATAATGTAACTCAAAGTTATAATCTTCTATAAACTCCATCCACCTCATCTGCCTCAGATTCAAGTCTTTCTGTGTAAACAGATATTTCAAACTCTTGTGATCTGAAAATACTTCAAACTTCTCACCATACAAATAATGCTTCCAAATCTTAAAGGCAAAGATCACTGCTGCTAACTCTAGGTCGTGAGTAAGGTAGTTTCTCTCATGTGTTTTCAATTGCCATGAGCCAAAAGCTATTACTTTCCCCTCTTGCATCAATACACAACCCAAACATTCCCCGTGAAGCATCACAATACACCGAATAACCCAAACCCCTCTCCAGAATAATCAATACTAGAGTAGTGATAAGTATAACCTTAAGCTCTTGAAATGAATTCTCACAGGTCTCACTTCACACGAACTAAATTCCTTTCCTTGTCAGTCTAGTCAATGGTGAAAATAATCTAGAGAAATCTTTCACAAATCGACGGTAATACCCGGCCAACCCTAAGAAACTACGGATTTCAAAGGCATTCTTGGGTTGTTCCCAATCTTGTACAGTTTTTGTCTTGAATGAATCTACAGCCACTCATTTCCCGGATACCACGTGGCCTAAGAACTTAACTTCTTTCAATTAGAATTCAAATTTCCCGAACTTAGCATACAGTTTGTGGGCTCTAAGAAACTCGAGCACAACTCGTAAGTGTTCCTCGTGTTCCTTTACGGAGGGTGAGTAAATCAGAATGTCATCAACAAAGACCACTACAAAATGGTCTAGGAACTCGCGAAAGATCCGATTCATCAAATCCATAAACACGGTGGGTGCATTGGTTAGTCCAAAAGGCATCACTAGGAACTCATGATGGCCATATCGTGTATGGAATGCCGTCTTTTGGATATCTTTCTCCCTTACCCTCAACTGGCAATAACCCGATCTCAGGTCTATCTTAGAGAAACAACAAGACCTATTCAATTGATCAAACAAATCATTTATACAAGGCATTGGATACTTGTTCTTCTTAACAGTTACCTGGTTCAACTTCTGGTAATCAATACAAAGTCTCTAGGCACCATCCTTTTTCTAAGCAAAGAGAGTTGGTGCTCCCCAAGGCGACGTACTAGGGTGGATGAAACCCTTTTCTAACAATTCCTGGAGTTGAATCTTTAACTCACTCAGCTCAGCGAGTGCAAATCTATACGGTGCCATAGCGATCGGTGCCGTGCCAGACACTAAATCAATTGAGAACTCAATCTCACGGTGAGGTGGTGAACCTGTGAGATCCTCAGGAAAGAAGTCTGGGTATTCACAAACTACCGTCGGCAAATCAACTAGGATTTCATCACACTCACTACCCAAGAAGGTCGTAAGAAGACAACTAAACTCACTTTGACCACCCGAATCATACACTAGTGATGTAACTCTATCGACTCTATCCTTCATGAAATAAAAATAATCACCGCTCAAGGTACATACAGTAACCCTCTGACGGTAACAATATATGATAGCCCGATACGATGACAACTTGTCCATACCTAATATAGCATCAAAACTCGACAAGTCAATCAACACAAATGCAAAAGAAAGTCAGCGACCGACAACTTCTATGTCACAACCCCGACACCCCTGTTCCAAAACAATCTCACTACCAATAGGTGACTCTACACTGAGTGGAGATGCTAATCGAGCCAACTCTAACCCCAATGTCGATGCAAATGCAGACGAAATAAAAGAATGGGATGCACTATTATCAATCAACACATTGATAATAGAATTGCATAACAAGAAGGTAACTCTCACAACTAAAGGCGTTGGCATTAGGTTTGGCACAGTAACGACATACACATGCCCTGTAGGTCTCTACTTCACCTGTTCACCCCTTGAAGCATACGTCTGATGCATTGACTAAGCCAAAAAGGCTCCTTGATTGGCCCTCGAGGCCTGTACTGACTGTGTAGGCTGGAAGCTCTGTTTTGCCTTAAACCAAATGCACCAGGTGTGCCATCCAACTGAGGGCAAAACCTCTTCAAGTGCCCTGCTTGCCCGCACTGATAACAGGTGGGCGGTTGCCCTCTCCCTTGACTCTGGCTCTGAGAACGAGCCGAAAATGATGCGGACCGCTGCCCTCCTCCCCTCTACGGGCAAGGTGTAGACTCGTGGCTCAACTGGCCACACTTAAAGAAAGTGAAATCTCCCTGACCATATCTCCCAAAACACAAACTCAGTACTGAAAAGGTGGACCTCGTTTGAGCTCCCTAGGACTGCTGTGGGTTAGAACCCATCTGCCTCTTATTGTCCCCCTGAACATCCTGACTCCTCTTGAAGCCTTTCATCCGTTCCTCCTTCATTTGCATCACAGTCTCAAGATGAGCTGCCGACTCTACAAGTTGCCCGTAATCTTTAATCATTGAACCGGCTACCGTGAAAAGAAGCCCCAGTCCTTAACCTTTTCTCGAACTCCACACAACGGCACTCCTCTGTTGCCACTAACTCTGGTGCAAACCTAGAGAGGCTAGTAAATGCAACTTCAAACTCAACCACCAGTGTGTTCAACTGTTTGAGATGTGAGAATTGCTCCCTCGCCTGGACTGGATTCTCAGCTCGAGCATATCCATGGATTCCCGCAATGCTTCGGCCATCTCGCAGGCTAAGGTGCCCATGGCCTGTTGACCAACTGGTTCGACCACATTGGCCTGACCAACCCCTTCCTCTTGCACTGGAATCTCATCCGGTAAAGACACCTCATGCCTTCTAGGCCTACCATGCCTACCGCCACCTCGACTACCTCCTGACATCCTAATGAAGGTAACAAAAGAGATTAGCACATTTACAAATGTGCCGAAGCTAACTCACTCGCATCCTAACGTGGTGGACAATAATAATTCATTCCACATAAGCACATAGTCACATAAACATATATTAATTTCCTTCATGGATAATGAGCGTCCCGCGACATTGGCAAAGTTTCAATTAGAAACAGCAGTGATTAGCTGCTTTTCTAACCGGACTTCTAGAGACCTGTAGACCAAATTAACATCCTAGAAATTAAATCCCATACCCATATAATCATATAATCATTACAAACATACAAACATCTCTATCAAGCAAGATAAACCCATTGTGGTAAAAACTACTTCTCACGTATAGGGCTGCAAATGAACCGAGCTGTTCATGAATAGGCTCGGCTCGGCTCGTTTATCTTTATTTAAATTATATAATAAATATATTATTTATATATTAAATAATATATAAATATACATAAATACATTTTTATATATTAAAAATATATAAATATATATATAAATACATTTTTTATATATTAAATAATATAAATAATATTAAAAAAAATTATCGAGTCGAGCCGAGCCGAGTCGAGCTCGAATTTCATTAAAATTAACGAGCCGAGCTGAGCTCGTGCCTAGTTCCTTATCGAGCCGAGCTCAAGCTCAATAAACGAGCTCGATAAGTAAACGAGCTGAGCTCGAGCTCAGCAAAGCTCGGCTCGGCTCGGTTCGTTTGCAGCCCTACTTACGTACCCAAAGTATTCAAACTCAGTACGCTCTGATACCAAGTTGTAACACCCCGAAATAATTACAATATACCTGTCTCATAAAAACCCATGAGTAGCAACATAAATGAATGGATAAGCTTTCATTAATCATAGTTTGATATACAAAAGGTGACACATGCGATATACATTCATATATAGTACATCCTGAATCTACAACATGTGTTACAAGATGGTGAAAAGAAATGAAAGTTAAGCAGATAATTATATGCCTTAAAGGCTTACATCTTTCTAAGTCAATGCTTGGGTACATCAAAAGTGAGTCTTAAGCTCAATACATATAAAGCTCTAGGCTTGTACAAAATTTAATATAAAATACAACATTGAGCCTTTAGCTCAACAGTTCTCCCAAGCTAAGCCCTTGGTGGATGCATATCACTAGCACCTGAAAATGGTTTTCCCACGTAGGATGAGCCAAAACTAGTAGAAATACTATAACACAATGTATGAATCTTAACAAAGCCATAAGGTTTTATGCATATGCAATGCCAGTGCCAAAACATTTTATAGTTCTTTCCAAAACCATGTCATGCCAAGTTTATATCACAATTCTTGAATCATGTACTTTACAATAGAAAAACAAGGGTGAAATCTCAAACCAGTATAACCGTTCACAGATATTTCGTCCGCGGGAACAGGCAACCATACATACGCGCATTTTTCGGGACTTTCACCCTGGACACACAGGCCAACTTGATTTGGTGATATACACCTCTTTCCAATTTTCACTCATTTTTCTCAATATCATATACATTTTCAATGTCTTAAATCAGCAACAATGTTCAATGCACATGAATGAGAAATTAGTTTTAGTTCACCTAATTCTCGTGCAAATTTTACAACACTCATAGCTATCATCTACCGATAACCTAAAACAGATATCTCTAAATAGATAAATAATTTTCATTAAAGATACAATTTTTCAAAATTTCAAAATGGAAGTAATAATACATATCCAATTCCACCTTCATCATTCTCATCATTTCAATTTCACAATTTCCATATCAATTCCATTTTCTCTTTATAATCTCAAACATTCTCATTTCAGGACAAAACCCCCTTTCTCTTTGAAAATCTATTTCAATGCAAGAAATATCTCATTTCAACATATATCAACCCCAAATTCATAATCACAACCTTTTTCTTAAACACATTTGAAAACCCCTCTTTTACATTTTGATTCCAAACCCTAGGTTTTTGACAAAAGCCCCCAAAACACTCTAATATGTGAGTTTTAGAGAGAGAGTGAGAGATATTAGAGTTTTGAAATGTTTAGAGAGAGAGACATGAAAAAGTGATGTAAAAAGTGACTTTTACGGACTGATATACGCGCAGTTCGCTCGAGCGCAAGAAGTGGCGCTTGAGCGTAAGAAACAAAACATGTGACAGTTCGAGCATAAGAAGTTGACGCTCAAGTGTGAAATACAAACTCTTAGTACTTTTACAGATAGAAGACCAACGCTCGAACGCAATAAAGGCAGCTCAAGCCAAGCCTGCTCGAGTGCAAGAAGCTTCGCTCAAGCGTAGAATATCACTTCTCAGTACTTTTGTAGACCTGCAAAAGTACTGAGAGTTCACAAAAATCGCTCAAGCGCAAAAAGTGGCGCTCGAGCACATGACACAAAGGATGAGACCGCTCGAGCGTAAGAACTAACGCTCGAGTGTAGGAGCGAAATTCTGGGCAACAAAAGTTTGAAAAAAAAGCTACCAACCTGTTTTAAATGCAAACAATACAACTCAACAGCCCAACCCAAGGAGAAATAGCGGAAAACAATGCAAGAATAACTATATAAGGAAAAGAAACTCGAATCCAAAAGTCAAACTGGTCGGGTTTAAACCGGAAATGCTATAACATGCATGTCTTTTGTCAAACATTCCTCGTTTTCCATCTCAAAATAATGCAATGCCAGATTATGAATCAATTCATTAAAACAATCCTTTTATACCAGAAAACAAGGCAGTGGATACAAAGCACTGAGAATCTCTAGATACGTATTTGCCAGTAGGCTATACAAGTATTACCAAAGCCATTTTACCGATGCTAATCGAAAAGATCAGCACCTAACCGCGCGGGCTTATAGACTTTCACCAAGGACACACAGGCCAACATCATAGCCACAACCACACCCCTTAACCAGATTCACAAAGGTATTCACCCACTTTTCTCAAAACCAACACATTTACAATGCTTAATAAGAAATGATGCTCAATGCACAATGTATGAGAAATTAGTTTCAATTTAACCTAATCCTCATGCAATGTCTACAAAAATCAAGACTATCTGTAGGTCGACTTTTTCGCGCCCCCTTTTTGGAGAGCTCGAATTGGTCCTACAGTTCGGAGTCCTGTCACGGTTCTGAATCCAATCTCATAAAGTGCAATGTGAGACTGATAAACACCAAAGAGTTCAATCCGGAAAATCTTTTTGGAAAATCAATTTTGAATCAAATAATGTCAAAACTGAACTGCTTTGCCAGATTACAGAGTCGCTACCTAAATATTTGTTTTGGAAAAATTTAGGAAACCCTGACTCGTGCCAAAGGCCACGTGTCCCTCATCACCAAAGTTGCCTCGGCTCGGGAACTTGGGTACGAGAGGGGAAGGTCCTGAAATGAGAACCTCCGCTCGCCCAATCAAAGATCGGCCTCTACTATCATGATATGTTGTTTTATAAACCTCATGTGTTCTTGTTCCGGTTATTAGCTAACTTTACTATGTGACACACACAAGCAAGTATAGACTAAATCACAAGAATTGGAACAAATTCAACTCATGTTTGTTTTTCGAAAATGGTTTGAAACTGCCACACTCAAGTGGGCTAAAGCGCAGATTTGCCATCAAACATGATGGGCTTAAAACATGATTTGCTACATCGCAAAGTGGGCTTTAAAACATCCGTTTGTTGAATTGTTCCAATTCAAGCAACAAAGCCTTCATCCACAAGCATTCAAGCAGTTTAGCATTTATACACATAGCCTCATGGCAAGCAAGTGAAACGTGGCATTATGGCAATCACACAAATACAAGTATGCTAAAGCATAAAACTTACCGAGTACTCCAAGCCAAAACAAAAACTAGTTAGAACTATGCATGATCCTAACTATGTTAAATGACTAATGCAACTCATGCAATAATGCAATTAATAGGCTCGGCTACTAATACGACATATGATTCAATTTGATAACATGCTTTGAAACACGTATTCAAAGAAATATTGAAATACGATGCAGTTTGAATGATGGGCTGAGCCTCGGTGCATGCAAGACAAATGAATGATGCAAACATGCAAGCATAAGACATGCTAATTGAAAATGACCCTAAACTAACCATTGAAAGCAGTTAAATAAAAAGGAGAAAGACATGAGGTTGGAAGACATGCACATACTCACGCACACTTATTACAACATTGCGCCCTAGCGAATGAGGGTCCGAATGAATAAGCTAAGCTAACTAACTAATCTAATTAAACCAATTAGACTAATTATTACAAATCAAAAATAAATAAAGAAATAACTAAGCTAAGCTACTTAATTATTACAACACTTAGCTAATTAGCAACTAATTAATTAAATTACAACACAAATGTACATAAACTAATCATGTAAAATATTTAAACTACACTGCCTCAGCTCTATTTTGGAAAGTGGAAGATGCATGCGCTCGATTTTCGCGCCGAAAAGCCCTCCGGTTTGCTCTTGAGAGGCTCTGTTTGCAAGGGTTGAGTACACTCCAGAACCTTCTGCTCCACCTTACTAAATCAATGCTGAGGATTACACCAGTGGCCTGCCGGCCATGATTGGTTACTGCCGGCCCCTTGCCGGCCAAAAATGTGCCTCTACCGGCCAAGAGTGAGCCACTGCCGGCCACTGGTGCTCTAATTCACCACACTGCAGCAAATCACAAATAGAGGAAAATGGAGGGTTTTCCAAGGATATGTTTGTACTGTGCCCCTCCTTTTCATCTCAAAATATTAAAGGAGTGGCACACTTGGATCCAAAACCACCAATCAAGCATTTTCAATGCATGATGGCCAAAAATCCAAGTTGTACATTTTCATTGTATGCACAAATAAGACTCGAAAGACCATAACCCTATCATGCATGATCAAGGGCAATGGAGACAAAGGAGATTGGCTCATTTCATCACTTTGAGTATGAAATGGACCAATCTTCCTTGTGTTCAATATAACGTCCGATTGACTACATGCAATGCAACACAAAATGCTTAACTTACTCAAGTTTTACTCAACATTTTTTGATTACTCATTTTAATTACCGATCCATTCTTTAACCGATTAAGTCCAAGGTGAGTGTCCTCTAATGGAAGAGGTGTCAACCTAAGGATGATTTAAGGCAAGAGAGAGATCATGCCTTTGGTTGGTAGAAACCCTCAATAGAGGATTAAAACCATTAAGCATAATTCTCAATCTCAAGCTTAAACACAACCCTAAGGCTAACCAACCCTCAAAGCAAATGAAAAAGTGATGAAATAAGGGAGGTTGCAGAAATTTCATTGCTGAAATGACATGCAAAATGATACTATAACATACAAGCAACTCATGCAAAGCATGTTTAAAAGCCAAAAACTCCAAACTAGTGAAGGTCACAACACTATAAGCATGCAATACAAAGCTCAAAAGATGCAAACACCTTAAAATAGTCCTAAAACAGTCTAAGAGGAGTTCTAAAACATGCTTGAATTAGGCTAGAGATAGCTAGAATAAGAGGCTAACACATAGCACAAACTAGACTAACAAGCACAATTGCACTACAAGCATACAAAGCAAGCCTCAAGTGACCAAACCAGCTCAAAACAGAGCTTAAACATGCCAAAATAATAGCAAAAACATGCTAAGATCAAGTCACAAAAAGCTAGGAAAACATGGTCATATGTTAAGGTATCTACACATACAAACAAGACACAAGGGGGGGAGGGCTACCCCCTCCTATTTTGGACCTCAAAACATTGTCGTTACCACTGAAAATCCCTTGGAATTTAGTGGTTAAAAGAGCTAAAAAAGTTGTTCTAGAAAGCTTTGAAAGATGGCACAACAACTTAATAAGCAAGCTACAAGAAAGGTGGACCACCCCTAACTCCAAACAAACCTCAGACCACCATTTTAGACCATAAAAATAGAGATTTCAGAGGTCAAAACCAGCCTCAAATCATCATGAAAAGATGGCAAAACAAGTGTTCAAATTGAGCTTGAAATACAAGTGTCTTATGTCTTGAAGACAAGATGTAATTTAAGCAATAAAAGCAAGCCAAACCAGGCCAAAATCCTCTTCTAGAGCTCAAATAGGACCTCAAGCAACCTCTACTCCATGGTGATTAAGTTTGATCAAGGGCTCATATGCAAGAGTGTAGAGAATTCAAGCTGTAAGGTACAAAATATATATAGAGAGAGGATTCTAGAGAGAGAGAGAGAAAAAAAAAATTTACCTTCAAAATTTTCCAACCCCCCACATGCAAGAGGGGGACCTCTATATATAGAAGATGCAAAATCCCCTCAAAAAGATCCAGCCATACATGTGCAAGCAGATGGTTCAATCTGTGCAAACAGCTAGCACAAAATATCAAAAAATATCTACTGATACATTGGTGGCCGGTTGGCCATCGGGGATGGACGACAAGGGCTCATTGATGGCTGGCAGGGCACATCAATGGCCGGTAGGCCAAAACCACGGCCGCCAGTGCCTCAACATGGCCGGCAGTGCATCAAAAATAACATGCTAAAAGGGCCTACCCAAGGTCCAAAGATAGGATAGAATAGATGCAGGGTTTGGAAAGCTGAAACCTGTGGCGTTCCGCCGCGGACGTCATGCGTTCGACGAGCAACCAAACTCATCATCGGATGTACCTACAAGAACATCCAAGTCTTGAGCACGGTCAAGAATGGGGTGTCTATAGTTGGCCTTGTTTGACAGAACTCAGAGTCACAAAGATGACATGAGTGAATGTCAAAGCCTAGAGACGACCCATTTTGACAGGGCCGCAAGACTTAGACAGACATGCAAGATACCAGTACATAGTGGCGCCCGCAGGCTGGGGCAAAATGAAAATGATATGCAAGATGCAAGAACATAACTTATGATCATGCAATGAGGCTATAATGAAGCAGTTAAATGCAAATGGTATGCAAAGATAATGCCACATTTCAAGCAAACCAACGAGGTACAGTAATCTCATAAATGAGAAGAAGTAGGCAAACAAACACGCCACGCGTGAGAATCACAAACCGAACCACATTTCATGCAGAAAGGATGTAAGAAAAAAATGCAATCTCAACTACGCCTTACGCAGGAAAGGCTAAGAATGACACAACCATCGGGGAGCACCCGAAGAGTTAAACAAGATCCTAACGCGTGGCACACGCGAGGAGAGAAATGGTGTGAACCTAGGGATACACCCTGAGGCTCCGAACCGCAGAGAACAGTGATAACAATTGAAACACTTCCGAATATTATGCCAAAACAAAGAGCGGTATAAGCATTGGAATCTGTAGACGTCCCCGAACGTCCCGGGAGGGAAATCCCCCCGTTCTGTTCATTTGGGCTCACTACAGTTCAGGACTCAATGTCACGGTCCTGTATCTAATCTCGCAAAGTGCAATGCAAGACCGATGAATCATCAAAGAGTCTAGATCCGGCAAATCATTTTTGAAAACAGATTTTTTTGAAAGAAGTGCCAAACATGGATTGCTTTGCCAAATATAGAGTCGCCACCTAAATATTTTTTATGGGGGAATTTAGGAAACCCTGACTCGTTGCCTAAGGCCACATGTCCGTCATCACCAAAGTTACCTCGGCTCGAGAACTTGGGTACGATTGGGGAAGGTCAGCTATGAGCACCCCTGCTCGCCCGATCAAAGATCGGCCTCTACTGACCATGATATCTAGTTTTGAAAACATTATGCATTCTTATTCCGGTTAATTAGCTAATCTTACTATGTGATGCGCACAACACAAAAGTATAGACCAGATCGCCTAATTTGGAATAAAGCATTGCATATCCGTTTGTTTGAAAGACAGTTTGAAGTTTGCTACTCGCAAGTAGGCTAAAACACGGATTTCAACGAGTTGTTCCAACTCAGGCAATCCAACCTTCACCCACAGGCATTCAAGCAGTAAATCAACTAAGCAGTTAGCCTCATGGCAAGCATGCTTTCATGTTAACATTCACACTCATGTGAGATGCTAAAGCATAAACACTCACCTAGTACTCCAAGACAAAACAAAGAACATGTTAGTAATCAAATGTATGATCCAAGTCCATGTTAAGGTGACTAATGCATCACATACAGAATGTCACTAGAATAGGCTCGGCTAATCTATGGATGGCATGTGAAATGCGCAGATAATATGTATTCAAGTTAGATTTGAAATACCATGCAATTAGTATGATGCGCCGAGCCCGGTGCATCCAATACAAATGAATGGATGCACGCATGCATAGCATAAGGATGCTAAATTAAATATGCCCTAATACTAACCATCAAAAGCAGGTAAGTAAAAGGGAGAAAGAAGTGGGGGTTGGAAGACATGCATCACATGCACGCACACTTATTACAAATTCGCCCTCGCTCAGGGGGACCGAAAGAATAATACAATTTAATCAACTAACAAGCTAATTAAATAGTTACAAACCAATTAACTAGTTAAGCAAATTAACTATGCTAATAAAGCGATAAAACAGCCTCGGGAAGAGGGCCCAATGCACATATGCTTGGCTCCGCTCGAAAATTCACCACCATGCACAAGCTGCCTCTGTTTGCACTGTTTATGCCTCTGAAAATTGCACAAGTCCCAAGGAGCACTCTCTGAACACTGTGGGGTGCCACCGGCCATGAGTAAACACCACCAGCCATGGTAAAGTTGTCATCGACCGTCTATTGAGCTCTCGGCCACCAATTCATGGTCGGCCGGCACTGAGTGTAGTCGGTCGGCCATCTATGCCTGCAGAATCCTGTTTTGACAGCAACAGAGGACAAGCAGGGTATGGCAATACATTTCAAAGCAATGTGGGCACCACCACACCCCATATCATGTTTATGACTCAAAAGGGGGATGGTACTCGATTCTCGGACCACCAATCGCGCATTTCGATGCGTGATGGCCCAAGAAACCAAGTATGCCATTTCAATGTGGAATGAAATGCACATAAACAAACAATAGGCCCAACCTCTATCACTTGATCAAGAGACAAGGCATGCATGCTCAATGCAATGCAACCTAGGCATGTGTGCTAAGTATGCAACATGAGAATGCCAACAAGCATGCAAACATGCAAACATGTAACAAGTGTGCAAGCTAACAAGCATGCGAAATGCAATGCCAACATGCAAACATGCAAAACATGTAACATGTTAAGCAACCAAAACAAAGAGAAGAATGCATGCCAAATGCACTATCATTTAAGCATATAACAAAATGTTTATGGGCCAAGTATGTGACAACATGCAAGGCCAATGTACACATAAACATTCATGCACACAAAGTCCAACACTTATGCATCAAATAGCAACTTTTAAGCACACTTAAAAGAGGATAAACATAGACTAATGGCAAGCATAGCAAGCTCTGAAAATACATGAGAGATGATGCCAAATCAACCTAACAATGCAAGCAAGGCATGCAACCAAACCCAAGGACTTAAACTATGGCCATGTGACACATGAAGCAAATGACCAAAGGGCCATGGGGACTCAAAACCACCCCAAGGCAGACCAAAACAAGGTCAAAGGCACACCTAGATGGCATCTAAATGGCCTAAGTCTAAAGGCATGCACAAAGGTCCAAACATGGAACATAAGACACAAGCCTTTTAAAGGATTAAAGGGGCATCAAATGCAAGCATACAAGCATACCACAAGGAATGAAATGATGTTATAAGTGGTGCCAAACCACTAAAACAAGCCAAGTAATGCATGCTCAACACTCACACACCCAAGGCTAACAAGCCAAAATGCAAGGTGGCTATACAAAGCATGTCATGGATGGCCAAAGCAACTCCAAACTGACCTTAAGCATACTAAAATATGCATAAAAGCTTCACAAAGCTTGGCCAAAACAAGTAAGCATAGTAGTCTAAAAGCTAAGTACATGTTAAGGCAAATAATGGCATTACAAGACAAGTATGCAAGGCATGCATGGTGTGTCTAAACCAACTTAAAACAGTGCTATATCATGGCAAAATAACACTAAATAACAACTAAGACATGGCCAACATGAACTTAAGAAAGGTGCTCACACATGAGGCTAAAATGGCAAGTATTGAAGGTAACAAGAAGAGGGGATGGCCCTCTCCTTCTTAGGACCTTAAAGCACCATCTTCAGGGATTTCAGTGGTGAGGAGGCCCAAACAAAGTGGTCCCGGGGCTCACCAAAATAGCACAAAAATGGTGCCAAACAAGGCCTAAGAGGGGTCAAACAACCCCAAACACCAAAACAACCTTAAACAACTATTTTAAGCACTTAAAATCAGAACTTTTATTAGTTATACACTAAGCTCAAAAACAGATGCAAGATAGGTTAAAAGCCTATGCAAAAAGGGGGTATTTAAAGGGAAAGTTCTTACCCTTGTAGACCTCTTCAAGAACAATGCTCCAACAGCCTTCCTTAGGTCTAAACCAGCTCAAAACCTTCAAGAATAACCCTTTGGCTCCTCAGCAACCAAGGTAAGGTGTAGAACTAGGTGTCCTAGTGCAAAACTAAGAACAAAACCCCTTTAAACACACACAAAGAGCAAAAGAGAGGGAGAAATAGAGATAGATAGATACACTATTTCTAACCCTAATCCAGACCTCTGGAAGTTTTTTTGTAACCCTTGAGGAGGGAGGAGAAGCCCTCCTCTTATGGAATTCCACTCTTGCAAAGCTTACAAAACAAGCTAAGCAAGAGGGAAATCCCTCCATACACGTGTATGGAGGGGGTGCAAAGTGGGTGCCAGCTGTGCTAGGTGGTACAAAATATCTGCCAAAAGCAGATGAATAGTGGTCGACCAACAAAAGTGGCCATTTGACCAACAAAGGTGGCCAGCCGACCACCAAGAATGACGACCGGCCATCACCAATGGCCGGTGGAAAGAAAACATGGCCGGTGGCCTCAAGCCATGGCTGGTGAGGTGTGGGGATGGCCAACAAGCTATTCACTGCCCTCAGAAGCAAAACAACAAGTGTTTGGTGCAAAACCAAACACAAAACAGACAAGTTGAGAGTTCCTAAGGCAAGACACGTAGCCGAGGCCTCCAAGAACTCAAAACGAACACGAACATGGATGATCACCAAGTGTTCAAACGGTGACGTCCAAGTCTTGAGGACGGTCAAAAATGGGATGTCTATAGAATCCATCTGGGTGCTTTTAACCAAAATGTTCGAACACGTCGTGCGTGAGAGGGAAAAGAAAGCGGTGCAAACACCGGATGGTGGTATAAACATCAGAATACGTCCCAATGTTTCTAACCAAAACAAAGTATAAGCGTCGAAACATGTTCCAAACGCTTCTAACAGGAAGGGTGGTATAAGCAATGGGCGCACGCCCTAATGTTTCAAACAAAATGAGGAGTGGTATAAGCGTCGGAACACGTTCCAAACCCTTCTAACCAGAGGGGGTATAAACATCGGAATACGTCCTAATGTTCCTAACCAAAACAAGGTGTAAGCGTTGGAACACGTTCTAAATGCTAACCAGGGGGGTGTGGTATAAACAACGGGCACATGTCCTAGTGTTTCTAACCAAAACAAGGTATAAGCATTGGAACACGTTCCAAACGCTAACCAGGGGGGTGTGGTATAAACAACGGGCACACGACCCGAGTGTTTCTAACCAAAACAAGGTATAAGCGTTGGAACACATTCCAAATGCTGACCAGGGGGGTGTGGTATAAACACCGGGCACACGTCCCAGTGTTCCTAACCAAAACAAGGTATAAGCGTTGGAACACATTCCAAATGCTAACCAGGGGGGGTGGTATAAAACAGGCACATGACCCGAGTGTTTCTAATCAAAAGGAGTGGTATAAACAATGGGTATGACCCGAGTGTTTCCAACCAAAATAAGGTATAAGCAACGAGTACACGACCCGAGTGTTTCTAACCAAAACAGGGTATAAACATCGGGCACATGACCCAATGTTTCTAACCAGAAACAAGGTCTAAGCATTGGAACATGTTCCAAGCGCTTTTAACCAAGAAGGTGTGGTATAAACAACGGGCAGACGACCCGAGTGTTTCTAACCAAAACAAGGTAGTCAAAGGACAGGAATGATCTTACCTGGAGTTCCTCTGAATGAACCGTACATAAAATATCATCTGGTTGCACCAGCTTTGAATGAACCGTACATACAATATCGTGCCTGCTTAAGAAAGAAACTTCACAGGTACAATACAACAAGAATGCATGTCCTATGCAAAATGAATAAGCATGACACGATGCTTAGAGGCATGCTTCTTGTACATCATGCGAGGAACAAAATAGAAGCATATTCAATGCGGCGCGGGCGAAAGCATGTATAATGTAACATTACATTAGCAGGCATATTCTATACAGAATGACAACGCAATATTTTCAATGCGACATGCATATTCTATGCAAAATGTCAACGATGCATCTTCAATGTGACATGCATATTCTAAGCAACACAGCAATGATGCATCTTCAATGTAATATTAGTGAATACACATTCCAGACGACAATACAAAAATGCATGCTCCATACAACGACAAAAGCATGTTTGATAAAGACAACTCAAAGACAACTTCCGATTTACCTCTCAAAAGAGTTACACTAGGTTAAAAAGGATACACCTTGTTTATGTTGATGAGCGACAACCATCGCCCACCGTAACCGCAATTCTGAGCTTCTACAAAGAGATTCTGAATTAAACACTAAACATCCCTTGCACTTCTGGGAATCCAAGGACACAAAACAGAGCCAAGGATGCAGGGGAAGCTTGTGGGACCCTGTCGGCCACCAGGGGAGGCCGCCGGCCACCTACCGGCCACTAGTGTGCCCTGCTGACCACCAATGCACCATTGCCAGCCATCGATGTGCCACTGCCAGCCATCGATGGAAGATTTGGGCATTTTGGTTCTTTCACCCTTGGGTCTTTAAGTACATAACTTTAGACTTCATTTCCCCACAAACCCTTGCACGAAATTCCTTCCTTTTGCTCTCTAGGCATTCCTTCTTACTAGATCCGCGCTTTCTATGCATTTTCCAACACTGTATACAAACCTTATTCACTAAAACCCTCTTGTTCTCTTCACTTTGAACTAATCAAAATTTGATTTCGACGCTTCTTTCCTCATTTCCATCATTCTAGGCTCATTCCCCTTGAGTTTCTCCCAAGGTTTGTGCACTTTTCCCGACTTTGACTTTCTTTTGCTTTTCCCCTCTCTTGGGTTTGACTTTTTCAAAGTTTCACCATTTGCCTTCAATTTTTCTCGTTTTTGCTCATCTTGCACCTATTTCTGATGGCGGACGATGTTCCTCATGACAGGGGTCTCCCCGAGCTTCCTCCAGTAGATCTTGAGGCGGACTTTAAGGCCGAGCCGGAGCCATTACCGCCGAGCATACGCCCATCCTCAGACTCATATAGTACCCACCGCAGAAGGCAACAAAGCCTTTTATTGACTTTGCTAAAGACGAGCCAGAGGACCTCCTACTGAGAGAGCCGACGTCTCATTTGTCAGCGATCACCGTAGAGGTACAAAAACTATTTTTCTGCATTACCGCCCTCAACTGTTTGCATTTCTTGCACTATTTTGAACTGATTGCATACCATGCACTATCTTGATCTGACTGTATCTCATGCACTGTTTTGAACTGATTGCATCCCGTGCACTATCTTGATCTGACTGCATCTCATATACTGCATGCATACACTACACTCATCTTCGTATCTGATATACACCACAACTGATGTATTTTAGCAACTTGCCCTTTTCAGATCCCTTTTCAGATGCCAGCCCCACTGGACATCCCAGCGGGAGCCACAACAGGACCTTCAATACCTTCTCCAGCAGCAGGGAAGAGAAGGGGACAGGCTCTGATGCACAGCTGAGGTAGAGCTAGGGGCATCCGTGACGAGAGAGGCCCTTCAGAGCCCGTTCTGCACGATGATAATGATGAGACGAGCGAGGATGAGGGTGAGGCAACGAGTCTGTAATCAGAGTCATCTGAGGATGGAGATGACGACGCTGGTTTGGATTCTACCAATGGTGAGGCTGTAGAGGCTGAGGAGAGCTCCGGTTCAGACTCTGATTCAGGTTCAGACTCTGATTCAGATTCAGACAGCAGCGCCAATGGAGACAATGCTTCAGAGTCCGCTCCACTGAGGAAGAGGATGAAGAGGGCCTCTCGAGCCTGAGATAGCCAGCGCTGATTTATCTATGCTTTGATTTAGTTTGTTTTTCTTTTTTTTTTGCTAGTAGTATAGCACATTGTACAGTTTTATTTTTCTAAAAACTCGTACTCTTTTGCAAAAAGTGACCATGATCGGAATGAAAACAGCTTTTGATTAGAAAGTGTTATATTTTACATTTTGAACATCGCATGATATCGCATAGCATAGAAAAGAAATGAGTTTGGCCTTGATTGAAAACTGCGCGTTCAATTTGCATTGTCTTAATCAAGTAGTGAACCGACCAACAATTGAAATAACAAAAAGAGCAAAATAACTTGATAAACAACAAAAGGACTTGATCGGCTAATAAATGTAAATACAACTCGATAAGCAAGACAAGGACCTGATAAACAGCTTAAATACAACTCAACAAGCAAAACCAGACGATTACTACTTAAATAAACATGCTTAAGCCCAAAAGGACTGAAAACAAGACCTCAAAAGATGCGAATAACATAATACAACTATTGCAAGCAACTAAATCTTCACAAAGGAGGTCTGTGAGCCTAAAAGGGAGGCTGCCGGCCATGAAGGTTGGCCTGTCGGCCATCATTTTCCTCTGCCGGCCATCAATGTGCCCCTGCCAGCTATTGATGAGCCCCTGCCGGCCACCAATAAGCCCTGCCGGCCATCAATGAGCAGAACCTCCGAAACGTTGACACTTGGCCTCTATTCACTGCCTTATCTCCTACAAAAGCTCCAGCTTCGTGATTTCTTCAATCCAGCTCTATTTTTGCCCCAAATAGAGCCATTGTTTACCAAAAAACTCTTAGATTGGATTGCAGCTTTAGACGGGTCAGAAAAGCTGAATTTTCGGGGTTTCAAGATAAATGCACTATTCCCATTGAGTTGCACTCTGCTGTCTTTTCCGTTCCTCTGCACCGCGGCTAGGTGTTGGAACCCGATTACACATTCTTTCAGCTTTGGGGGACAAGAGATATGCCCCGCAATTGAAGAATTCCGAGTTCTGATGGAATCCGGGTGTGACGAGAAAGTCTTGCCCTAGTCTCATTTTGGTCACATCCAAGCTTTAGGAAGAATGTGCGGGCTCACTTTACGTGATGCTCGATCTTTGGTTCACAACAGAGAACTAAATATCCCCAGCCTCATTCATCAATTTTCTGATGCCGGTGACCGCGGTAACCGTCTTTGGCAACGCTTTCGGCAGCATGCCCTCTGTTTATACATGTTGGCCCATTTCCTGCTTGCCCCTAGCTTCGGAGGGTCTAGCATTCGCTTGATCGAAGTAGCTAAAGGCTTGAAAGAGGGCAAGAGCTGCATTGGCTTGGCATTGGTCGAGACTCTCATGGGCTTGGATGTTTTCCATCGATGAGAGACAACTAGATTTGCAGGAAGTCCACTACTCTTACAGGTAATGTTTCCCACCCTATCTCACATGTATTTCTCACGTCACTCGGCCCTCAGGGTTTTTTTGCTCTCTAAACCCTTTTCTCACTTTTTCTCTCCACATACACCTCTTTGTTCTTTAATCTCTCTTATTTTTCATCCCTCTCCAGATATCGCTCATGGACAGGTTGAAAGTAATGGACTCTTACCCTGCATATTCAGCGCGAGGCTATTTCTTTCACCAACGGCTAGTTGTTTTTCCTAAACGATGGGTGGTGGTGCCAGTGGATGTGCAGCAGGTTTGCTGTTGACATTACTTGGCGTTGCCCCTGGTTTGATATGCCCGAGATGAGCTACAGCATGTCTCGACAACCTGGCATTCAGTTGATTAGCTTGACACACTGTGTCTTCTACTTTCCATTCCGTTTCAAGCGTCAATTCGGACACGAGTAGACTTGCCCAAAAGAGGAGGTAGAGTACCCAGCTTCTTTTCCAATACGAGGTTCACAACTAGCTTTATATTCCACAGCTTGGAGGACAAGAGAACTTCTGGCTCCCACTCCCAATTTCAGTTGCTCCCTTTCTGGCGAATGCATAGCTTGCCTTGAAGATAAGGGCAAACCAGGCTTACTTTAGCATCTGAAGCTTCCCCAAGCTCTGGGAGGGGACGCAGGAACACCTGACTTAACTATGCCCCAAGTTTATTGCTTTAATCTAACTTTCAAGTTTTCCTTTTGAATGTAATAAAAAGAAACTTCGATTTGTACTGAGAGTTGGAGAACTCTGTATTGAAATCAATGAAATTGAAGGTTATAGGTACTGAAAATTTTCCTTTTGGTCCAAAAATGGTCTAAGTTGTAAAAAGATTAATTTGAACAAAATCAACTTTTATTAAAACTTTTCAAAATCATTTTCGATAAGGATCACAACTGGACACACTCGGAATCCATCCTCGAGATGTACAACCCCGAATACAACAAATGGAAAGTTGCCCCTTGTCTGAAGAGCACTGCACTGCACAGTAACCAGCTCTCATAGCGAAGATCACAACCGAACTCTTAGATGTAGAAAAAACAAAGATGACCAGAACAATCTTATGGACACAGTTGATTTGGAAGTCTTTATGACTAGACTTCAAGATGAACTTTTGCTAAGGTTGCCCTTTCTAGGTTTTCAACCTTGCGAGCTTAGTTTTTCTTTTTTCTAATTTTTTGTGCTCTAACTTTTGCCTAGGTTGCCCTTCCGGGTTTTCGGCCTAGCGAGCCACTCAAGGATAATATTTCTTCAACTTGTCCATGTTGATTGGTTGGGAGAATTCAAGGCTATCTAGGTCCATAAGAATGGCAGCTCCACCCGACCAATTTGACTTGATGATGTAAGGACCAGTCCAATTATGTCTGAACTTGCCCCTAGGGTCATGAATGGGAGCCTCGGTTTGTCTTTGAGAACCAACTCCCCTTCTTTCAGATTCCTGGACTTAACTTTCTTGTTGAACGCCCTGGCAATTCTACGCTGATAACCTTGGACATGGTACAGTGCTTTCAGTCTCCTCTCGTCGAACAACATTAGTTCCTCGAACCTGCTTTGCTGCCAATCCGCTTCTGCTATTTGGCACTTGGCCATAACCCGTAGCAACGGAACTTCAACTTCAATCGGCAGAACAGCTTCCATCTCATAAACCAAAGAATACGGAGTTGCCCTAGCAGATGTTCGGATTGATGTCCTGTAGCCCTAGAGAGCAAATGGCAACTTGTCTGGTTAGTCCCTATAGGTTTCTACCATCTTCTGTAGAATGTGCTTGATATTCTTGTTGGTAGCCTCAACAACTCCGTTGGTTTGAGACCGATATGTGGATGACATATGAAAAACCACGTTGTATTTTTCCAACAAGTCAATCACTTCTTTCTTGAAGTGGGTACCATTATCCGAGATGATCTCATTCGGGACCCCATTACGACAGATGATGTGATTCCTTATGAACTTGGCGACGTGCGATACCTTCAGCACTGCATAGGATTAGGCCTCGACCCACTTTGTAAAGTAGTCTATTGCCACCAGGATATACTCATGCCCATTTGACCCCTTTGGAGTAACTGCCCCAATAACATCAATTCCCTAGACTAAAAATGGCCATGGTGAAGTTATGTTGTACACAGCATCGACGGCGGGATGTTCATGCGATTTTCATGAATTTGGCATTTGTGGCATCGCCGAACAAAACCAGTACAATCCTCCTCCATGGTTGACCAGTAGTAGCCCTGTTTGAGAATTTTCCGAGCTAGCATCACTCCGCTCAGGTGCGATCCACACTCTCCTCCATGGATGGCCTCCATTAAGCACTTTGACTCTTTTGCACCAACACACAACTTATGCATTCCCAGATGGCCCCTTTTATACGATTTACCCCTGCAGATGATAAACTAAGCTGCCATTTGCCGTACTGCCCTTTTATCTTTGGCATTTGCCCCTGGTGGATAAGCCTCATTTTCCAAGAAGTTCCAGATGTCATGATACCAGGGGTTTTGATCTTGTACTTCTTCTATTGCGGCGATCAATTCGTAGGCCGGCACATATCTCTGTTCAATAATAATCGGATGCATCCGGACTCCCAAACGGACGTCTATCATAGAAGATAGAGTTGATAAGGCATCTGCGAACCTATTGTTCTCTCTTAACAAATGCGTGAAGGTTAGCTTCTCAAACCTGGGAATCATAACACCTAGGGTTTGGTGATAGATTTTCATCCTTTCTTCCTTAACCTTCCAATCTTCTTTCGCTTAAGACACAACCAGGTTCGAGTCCCCAATGACGTCCAATCTTTTTGCCCCTAGTTCCAGGGCGGCTTCCAAGCCAGCGATACATGCTTCATATTCTGCTTCGTTGTTTGATACCTTGAACCGGAGTTTGAAGGCTAAAGGTATATGGGAATTGTTGGGTGCTATTAGCAACACCCCTATCCCATAACCGTACTGATTAGACGCTCCATCAAAGTACATAGCCCAAATTTCTTCTTCGACCTGCAGAATGGCCTTATCTAGGAACAAATACTCTGCTGCTTCATCTTCTTCCATTGGGTGATCAACTAAGAACTCTACTACTGCTCTCCCCTTAACAGACTTGCGAGTCACATACTTCAAATCAAATTCGGAAAGAAGAAGCAACTGACAGGCTAGCCTACCCGTAAGTGCTGGTTTCTCGAAGAGATATTTGATGGGATCCAATCTCGAAACCAGAATTACGGAGTGAGCTAACAAGTAGTGCCTCAACTTCCTGGTAGCCCATATCAAGGCTAAACAAGCCTTCTCCAACAGAGTGTAACGGGTCTCATATTCCAGTATCTTCTTGCTCAAGTAATAGATGGCCTTCTCCACTCTATCCTCAGATTCCTGTGCAAGCATGCAATCCATTGCCGTGTCGGTTACTGGAAGATACAAAATCAATGGATTCTCCGTCTCTGGCGGTGACAACACGGGTGGGTTCCATAGATACTGTTTGATCTGCTCAAAAGCAACCTGGCATCGGTCATCCCACTGGAATTTCTTTCCTTTCTTCAGGAGACCAAAAAGTGGTTCGCAAGTCAAGGTTAATTTTGCAATAAACCGTCTTATGAATTACACTTTACCCACAAAGCCTCGCTCCTCCTTTTCAGTTCTCAGTGGTGGCATTTCTAGGATGACCTTGATTTTAGAAGGATCAACCTCAATGCCCCTTTGTGTAATCAAGAACCCCAGCATTTTCCTTGCTGTGACACCAAAAGTGCATTTCTGAGGATTCAGTCGCAACTGATATTCTCTGATCCGTTGGAAAATTTTCTTCAAGGCAGTGTAGTGGCCCTCTCTTTCCTTCGACTTGACAATCATGTCGTCCACATACACCTCAACCTCTTTGTGGATCATATCTTGCAAGATCGTGGTTGCAGCCCGTTGATAAGTAACCCAGCATTTTTCAAACCGAACGGCATCACCCTATAGCAGTAGGTTCCCCACAGTGTAGTGAAGGCAGTTTTCTCCCTATCCTCGGGTGCCATCAAGATCTGGTTGTACCCGAAAAATCCATCCATAAAGGAGAGTAACCCATGGCCTGCGGTGAAGTTCACCAATTCATCGATGTGCGGTAGAGGAAAGTCGTCCTTTGGACTAGCTCTGTTCAGATCTCTGAAATCCACAGACACTCGAATTCTACCATCTTTCTTCGGCACTGGAACAATGTTGGCCAACCAAGTAGGGTACTCAGATACCAGCAAAAACCCTACATCTATTTGCTTGGTGACCTCTTCCTTAATCTTCAAAGCCTAACCTGGGTGTATTCCCCGAAGCTTCAACTTGACGGGTCGTGCCTCAGGGTCAAGAGGGATGCGGTGCTGTACAATCTCAAGATCGATTCGAGGCATGTCTTTGTAGGATCACGCGAAAACATCTTTGAAATCTTTTAATAAAGCGACTAAGCGCTCGCGTTCCTCCGAAGACAACGTGGACCCGATCTGGACCAACCGCGGATCCTTCTCAGCACCCATATTAATTGAAATGATTTCATCAACCAAAGGTTTTACAAACCTCTCCACTTCTCGATCAATCAAATGTTTTAAAACCAGAGGAATTCCTTCCTCATCATTTTCATTAAAATTTTGAAAGTCAAGATCCATGCAATATACAAGTGGCACAGAAAAGTACTCTGAAATAGCAGTGGTACCATTCTTATTCACAACTTTCAGCTCGTCCAAGTCCTCGGTTACAACCGACTCAAAAGAAAAGAAAAAAGATGACCTGGACAAAACAATGGCATCCGGGTTATCAACCCCAGGAATACCAGACTCTGACTCAAAAGAACTAGAATCTGATTTCGACTCCACAGACTCTATGGAATCAGATTCCGGTTCACTACCTGATTCAGAACTGTTGGACAAAAAGCCCACATCGAACTGCCAAATGAGGGAGGGTGCGATAGATGCATCCAGAATGCTGAAAGAAGGGCCCATAGCCGATTGATCCCCAATCATGGAAACAGAGAAGTTATCCCCTAAGCTCTCTGGTTTGATCTGAGGATTTGAAAGGAGACAAGCCAGCGCTGCTCCTATCTCGAGTTCAATACCATCGGACTCATCCTCTATACACTGTTCAGCCTCAGGTGGTAGGACAATCTACTCTTCTGCAACTTCATCCCCTTGCAACTGTAGGTCAAAAAAGATCTCAAAGTGGGGCAAACGCCGCTTTTCAGAGTTCAACCATGGCTCAGGAGAGCCGCAAAATGGGAAATCTTCCCCCTCCCGAACAAAGCGGCCGTTCAAGGTTCCTTGAATGGGTCTATGCACCTGCTCATAGTGCTTCCCAGTTTGCTTAGCCTTGGCCCTTCCTGCCATTTCCTTTCCCCTTCTTACCCAATCCTCTTTGGTAGGCATGTAACCTAGACCAAAGGTATGAGGGTTATGTGGCATTTCGGCCAACGCGGCAATGCCCTTCCGGCCGCTCCTTCCCAATCCCATTCCAAGTATATGTTGTAGCTTATTCATGAGGTAGACAGATTGAGCACTGACATACAACTCCTCATCAATAGCTAGGATATTTTGCACCACTCGGGCCTCGGCCAAGGTGAACCCAGACAAAAAGACATCCTCCTTGCTGTGTACAATTTCCAATACCAGCGTGGTAACCTCCGGCGGAGGGTGTATCGATAAATTTCCAAAAAGAATAGCTACCCCCTTTCCATGGGGGTACTTCAGCATCTGATGCAAAGTGGAAGAGACAGCTTTCACTTGGTGTAGCCATTGTCATCCAAGGAGTAACTTAAAGGAGGCTGGAACATCCAAGACGTGGAACTCAAGGTCCTGTTGTGCCAGGCCGATCTGAGTTTTGATCTAAACTGTCCCCATCACTTCCCGACTTATATTGTCATAAGCCCTAATCACCTGGGTCGTTGGTGCGAAGTCTACTGGCTTCAACCCGATAGCATAGGCCGTACGTGACGGGCACACATTAATTGCAGACCCGGTATCAACCAAGACGATTGGTATCCACTTCTCTTTACATTCAATAGAGATGTAGAGTGGTTTATTATGCTCAAAGCCCTCATGCAGCAATTCTTTGTCTGTAAAGGTCAAAGTTGGGGAAGCGCCTCCTGGGAATACCAGTCCCACTAACTGCTCGGGTGTTGTCTCAATAGAGAGCTTAGCTTTATCCATTGCTGATAAGACAGCTTGTCTATGCACTCGGGAGGCCATGAGCAATCCCCAACTGGATATATCCGCTTGAGTCTGCTTCAGCTGCTTTAGTATAGCTTCCTCTTCTAGCAGTTTTTCCTTTTATTTTTCTAACTCCTTATCTTTCCCTGATGTTTCCAGTTAGTCCAGGTATGGGGGCTTAAAGTACCGCCCGATCCGAGTCATGTGATCGACTTTCTCGGCATACCGTGAATCATCTGGCAGATTCTGTCCCCAATCTTCGTCCTTGTGGGCCAGACGCAAATCGTCATCTTCACACCACATTCCTCCGCCAACCGATAGGCAACTATCCGGTTCCGTTGTAAGTATTCCTGTATCCTCAACACAGTCAGTCCCCACATGGCCTTTGGCTTTTCTTGCCCTCTGATCATTCTCAGTTCTTTCCTGTTCGAACCGCTTCAGTGCGGCCTCCTATTCTATATCAACTGTACAAATACTACCCAATTCTTGGGCAAAATTCTTAGTATCGGTGCTCTCCGGCAACTTTCCCTTGTTGTCGACCGTTCCGGCCATTGCAGCAATTCTCATATCCAGCTATTCTTGCTTTGGTGGAGACCCCCTCATCAACAGCCGGTTTATCACTAAGCCACCCCGTATTATCTGTTGATCCGTTCATATCAAACCAGCCTATTTGTACATTCTCTGGATCTTGTTCATCGAAGAACTTCAGATTACTGATGTCCTCCTCAAGATCAGCTAAGTTATCCAGTCCCTGGCTTGGCCCATCCTCCCGGACTGCATTAACCTCCAGCCCTGTCAGCAATTCTACCTCTGGCTTGGCCTGACTGATTGGCACAATGTAACTACACGGGTTGTGTTCCTCTTCAGTTAAGCTTACAGTGTCTTCAGGCATACCTTCTTTTACCACAGCCACCACCACAGGTTCGGGTTGGGATATGGACACGCTCATCATGCACAAGTCTATGCCTTCTAGGATGAACAATGCCGACTTAGGTCGGTGGGAGAGGGTGATGTATATACTGGGGTCGTATGGGATGGCTAGTGTTTGGATAAGATTTACTTGCCTGGGTGGCGGGGGTTGGTTATGTGGTGGGAGAGGATTTGTAGTAACGTTAGGCTTTTCAGGAGGCGCTATCACTTTATTGTCAATGAGATCCTGAATCTCATGACGTAATCTAAAGCATAGGTTGGTGTCATGACCATGTTGTTGGTGGAAGGCGCAATACTTGGCCATGTTGTGTGTAGGAGATAGGAGATTAGGCAATGGGCGTGGCTTTAGGGGCTGCAGATGCCCCTTTCTGATCAAGACCCTCAAGGCCGCGGACAGAGACATATAGAGTGGAGTAAAAGTCCTCTGTCCTCGGGGTGGGTACTTTGCGGGTTGTGAGGTGGTTCCGAATGCATCGGTAAAGAGGGTAGCTGTTTTCAGTGTGGTGGTGACCATACCAACATCAGAAGTCTGTGCAGCTGCATTACTACTCGTAGCTATATTTGAACTGCGTGTAACAACCCTCTTGGGCTGCTCTTTCTCATGGTTGATCAGACCCTGTTTCATCGCATCCTCTATCTACACCCCTATCTCATGAAGGTTAGCAAATGTAGGTAGAGGTAGGACTACCATCTTTTGTAGCAGCCTCGATTACAGATTACGAGTGACCATTCTTATCTAATCCTTTTTAGCTGGTCGAGTGGTCATCAAGGAGGCCTTGGCCCTCCAACGGGTTACAAAATCAGAGAACACCTCCTTCTGCTCTTGGCGGGTTGCCTCGAGATCACGGGTTGTGAGCTTGATTTGAATATTATAGGAATATTGGGCAATAAAGGCTGCGGCCATCTCTTCCCAATTCCTCTTTACAGAATCTTCAAGTTTTGCATACCAAATAGCCGTGATACCTGACAGGGTCCGACCAAAGAGGGATAGTTTCTGTAGTCTAGTTAAGCTCATTGGCCGTAGAATATCTGAAAACAGTCGCAAATGGACCATGGGATCACCCGAACCATCGAAACGGTCTATGTATGGCATTTTAAATCTATCCGGCAAGGTCATCGCTGCATCGGTATATCCGTCCTCTATATCTAGGATTGAATTGACATCCTTAGCTCGTTTGAAAAGTTTCTCAAGCTTTCTCACTTTCAGAGCGGTAGGGTCAACCTCGATACCAAAAGCTGCCTCTGTTGGGTAGATCGATGCTTTGGAAGTTTGGGGTGGGACTGGCTCTACTGGAATGTCCGCATTCTCCTGGACATTAGTTGTAACCCCGGGTATTGGAACCCTGGCTGGGGGTGGATGCGAAGCAAAAGCTACTGCTTTTTGTGGTTGTTATTGCTGTTGAAGCCTAGCAATTAACTCAGTCTGCTGGGCTACAATCTCTGCTTGGCGGGTAGTGACTTTCACTTGGCGAGCAGCGTCCAGCTGCATTGCCTCAATGGTCTGTTGAAGTTAACGCAACATATCCTCCATGTTGACTGAGGGATGCTAATCTATCAGAACCGGTGGGTAATCTCTTTCTGATGTGGAAGCAGAAAACTGGGCCTGACTGCGCACAAGTGACATAGACAGTGACCGCTGAATTGTCGACTGCTGAACCAGTGATCTATGCCTAACTCTCCTCCATCTCGCAACCGGGGGTAGTGAAGTAAACACTGGTTGTCCTCCAATAAGATCCTCAGATCGGTAAATCCTCCTTACTCTGGTCCAGAGTGCTCGAGGGGTACCTGTCTCATCTAAAGCAATTCTGAAATACTACCTAGCAAAAAAAAGAAAATAAAGCAAAAGAGACAAAAATCAAAAAAAAGCACAGCACCTCAGCTTAGACAAGGACAACACACAATTGAAATCATAAGCTGGACAATGTGCACTCAAACACTGATTTCTGCCCCAAATCTCTGCCTCAAAATTGATATCCTCAAACTGATACCCTCAAACCGATACCCAAACTCGCAACTGATACATATATTCCTGCAGAGTCACACTCTAACATCACATATCAAGAAAGTGAGAACCAAAACACCCCTATGATGGGGTAGGGTTTCCATGTCCTAGTTTTGTTAGGAGCTAGGGATTTACTACGCAGACAAGCGGTTTCAAACAAATCCTGCATTCGGGTGAGCAACCTGTCCTAGTTTGGAACAGTCTCTATGGATTCCGATATGCAACTAGGTCGATTAGTCAAAAAGGGGTACCTTAGCAAGACCACCTAATATACCTCTCGCTCCTAACACCGAGAAGTGAAAGGAGGATCAAACGGTACAGCGATAGTCCAGATCCAAGGTTTGTGTTCCCATCGTGGCAGAGCCCGTAACCGATCAGCCTTATGGCACGCTTTTCTAAGCAAGCCTCCGACAAACTGCTCAGGAATATCAGATGGCAAACACTGTGACATAGGCGCACCCATGCAAAATGCAATGCAAAGAAACACATAAATGTAGATAAAACAACATATCATGAGTTCAAGTCAAGTTTTCTAAATCCCTAGCAAAGTCGCCAGAAACTGTAGGTCGACTTCTTCACACCCCCCTTTCGGAGAGCTCGAATTGGTCCTACAGTTCGGACTCCTATCACGATTCTGAATCTATTCTCACAAAGTGCAATGTGAGACTAATAAACACCAAAGAGTCCAATCCGACAAATCTTTTTAGAAAATCGATTTTGAATCAAATAATGCCAAAACTGGACTGCTTTGCCAGATTATAGAGTCGCCACCTAAATATTTGTTTTGGGAAATTTAGGAAACCTTGACTCGTGCCAAAGGCCACGTGTCCGTCATCAGCAAAGTTGCCTCGGATCGGGAACTTGGGTACGAGAGGGGAAGGTCCAGAAATGTGCACCTCGGCTCGCCGATCAAAGATCGGCCTCTACTATCATGATATGTTGTTTTATAACCTCATGTGTTCTTATTCCGGTTATTAGCTTACTTTACTATGTGACACACACAAGCAAGCATAGACTAAATCGCAAGAATTAGAACAAATTCAACTCATGTTTTTTTTTCAAAAATGGTTTGAAAATGCCACCCTCAAGTGGGCTAAAGCGCGAATTTGCCATCAAACATGATGGGCTTAAAACATGATTTGCTACTTCGCAAAGTGGGCTTTAAAACATCCGTTCGTTGAATTGTTCCAATTCAAGCAACAAAGCCTTCATCCACAGGCATTCAAGCAGTTTAGCATTTAAGCACATAGCCTCATGGCAAGCATGCGAAACATGGCATTATGGCAATCACACTCATGCAAGTATGCTAAAGCATAAAACTTACCAAGTACTCCAAGCCAAAACAAAAACTAGTTAAAAATATGCATGATCCTAACTATGTTAAATGACTAATGCAACTCATGCAATAATGCAATTAATAGGCTCAGCTATTAATATGGCATATGATTTGATTTGATAACATGCTTTGAAGCACATATTCAAAGAATTATTAAAATACGATGCAGTTTGATTGATGCGTCGGGCCTCGGTGCATGCAATACAAATGAATGATGCAAACATACAAGCATAAGGTATGCTAATTGAATATGACCCTAAACTAACCATCGAAAGCGGTTAAATAAAAGGGAGGAAGTCGTGAGGTTGGAAGACATGCACATACTCACGCACACTTATTACAACATTGCGCCCTCGCGAATGAGGGTCCGAATGAATAAGCTAAGCTAATCTAAGCTAAGCTAAGCTAACTAACTAATCTAATTAAACCAATTAGACTAATTATTACAAATCAAAAATAAATAAAGAAATAGCTAAGCTAAGCTACTTAATTATTACAACACTTAACTAATTAGCAACTAATTAATTAAATTACAACACAAATGTACATAAATTAATCATGCAAAATATTTAAACTACATTGCCTCAGCTCTGTTTTGGAAAGTGGAAGATGCATGCGCTCGATTTTCGTGCCGAAAAGCCCTCTGGTTTGCTCTTGAGAGGCTCTGTTTCCAAGGGTTGAGTACACTCTAGAACCTTCTGCTCCACCTTACTAAATCAATGCTGACGATTGCACCAGTGGCCTGCCAGCCATGATTGGTTGCTGCCGGCCCCCTGCCGGACAAAAATGTGCCTCTGCCGACAAAGAGTGAGCCACTGCCGGCCACCAATGAGCCACTACCGGCCACTGGTGCTCTAATTCACCACACTACAACAGAGCACAAACAGAGGAAAATTGAGGGTTTTCCAAGGATATGTTTGTATTGTGCCCCTCCTTTTCATCTCAAGACATTAAAGGAGTGGCACACTTGGATCCAAAACCACCAATCAAGCATTTTCAATGCATGATGGCCAAAAATCCAAGTTGTACATTTTCATTGTATGCACAAATAAGACTCGAAGGACCACAAACCTGTCATGCATGATCAAGGGCAATGGAGACAAAGGAGATTGGCTCATTTCATCACTTTGAGTATGAAATTGACCAATCTTCCTTGTGTTCAATATAACGTCCGATTGAACACATGCAATGCAACACATAATGCTTAACTTACTCAAGTTTTACTCAGCATTTTTTGTTTACTCACTTTAATTACTGATCCATTCTTTAACCGGTCAAGTCCAAAGTGAGTGTCCTCTAATGGAAGAGGTGTCAACCTAAGGATGATTTAAGACAAGAGAGAGATCATGCCTTTGGCTAGTAGAAACCCTCAAAAGAGGATTAAAACCATTAAGCATAATTCTCAATCTCAAGCTTAAACACAACCCTAAGGCTAACCAACCCTCAAAGCAAATGAAAAAGTGATGAAATGAGGGAGGTTGCAGAAATTTCAGTGCTGAAATGACATGCAAAATGATACTATAACATTTAAGCAACTCATGCAAAGCATGTTTAAAAGCCAAAAACTCCAAACTAGTGAAGGTCACAACACTATAAGCATGCAATACAAAGCTCAAAAGATGCAAACACCATGAAATAGTCCTAAAATAGTCCTAAAATAGTCTAAGAGGAGTCCTAAAACATGCTTGAATTAGGCTAGAGATAGCTAAAATAAGAGGCTAACACATAGCACAAACTAGACTAACAAGCACAATTGCACTACAAGCATACAAGGCAAGCCTCAAGTGTCCAAACCAGCTCAAAACAGAGCTTAAACATGCCAAAATAATTGCAAAAACATGCTGAGATCAAGTCACCAAAAGCTAGAAAAACATGGTCATATATTAAGCTATCTACACATACAAACAAGACACAAGGGGGGGAGCGCTACCCCCTCCTATTTTGGACCTCAAAACAATCTTTTTACCACTGAAAATCCCCTGGAATTCAGTGGTTAAAAGAGCCAAAAAAGTTGTTCGAGAAAGCTTTGAAAGATGGCACAACAACTTAATAAGCAAGCTACAAGAAAGGTGGACCACCCGTAACTCCAAACAAACCTCAAACCACCATTTTAGACCATAAAAATAGAGCTTTCAGAGGTCAAAACCAGCCTCAAATCAGCATGAAAAGATGGCAAAACAAGTGTTCAAATTGAGCTTGAAATACAAGTGTCTTACGTCTTGAAGACAAGATGTAATTTAAGCAATAAAAGCAAGCCAAACCAAGCCAAAATCCTCTTCTAGAGATCAAATAGGACCTCAAGCAACCTCTACTCAATGGTGATCAAGTTTAATCAAGGGCTCATATGCAAGAGTGTAGAGAATTCAAGCTATAAGGCAGAAAATATATAGAGAGAGAGAGGATTCTAGAGAGAGAGAGAGAGAATTTTTTGCCTTCAAAATTTTCCAAGCCCCCACATGCAAGAGAGGGCCTCTATATATAGAAGATGCAAAATCCCCTCAAAAAGATCCAGCCATACATGTGCAAGCAGATGGTTCAATCTGTGCAAACGGCTGACACAAAATATCAAAAAATATCTACTGATACATTGGTGGCCGGCCGGCCATCAGTGATGGCCGGCAAGGGCTCATTGATGGTCGGCAGTGCCTCAACATGGCCGGCAGTGCATCAAAAATAACATGCTAAAAGGGTCTACCCAAGGTCCAAAGATTGGATAGAATAGATGCAGGGTTTGGAAAGCTCAAACATGTGGCGTTCGGCCGCGAACGTTGAGCGCTCGACGAGCAACCAAACTCATCATCGGATATACCTGCAAGAACACCCAAGTCTTGAGGACGATCAAAAATGGGGTGTCTATAGTTGCCCCTCTTTGACAGAACTCAGAGTCACAAAGATGACATGAGTAAATGTCAAAGCCTAGAGACGACCCATTTTGACAAGGCCGCAAGACTTGGACAGACATGCAAGATACCAATACATAGTGGCGCCCGCAGGCTGGGGCAAAATGCAAATGATATGCAAGATGCAAGAACATAACTTATGATCATGCAATGAGGCTGTAATGAAGCAGTTAAATGCAAATGTTATGCAAAGATAATGCCACATTCCAAGTAAACCAACGAGGTACAGTAATCTCATAAATGAGAAGAAGTAAGAAAACAAACACGCCACGCATGAGAATCACAAATCGAACCACATTTCATGCAGAAAGCATGTAAGAAAAAAATGCAATCTCAACTACGCCTTACGCAAGAAAGGCTAAGAATGACACAACCATCGGGGCGCACCCGAAGCGTCAAACAAGATCCTAACGCATGGCACACGCGAGGAGAGAAATGGTGTGAACCTAGGGATACACCCTAAGGCTCCGAACCGTAGAGAACAGTGATAACAATTGAAACACTTCCAAATATTATGCCAAAACAAAGAGCGGTATAAGCATTGGAATCCATCCGGGTGCTTTTAGCCAAAACGTCCTCACGCGTTGCACACGAGAGGGAAAAGAAAGCGGTGCAAACACTGGGGGGTGGTATAAACATCGGAATGTGTCCCAATGTTTCTAACCAAAACAAGGTATAAGCGTCGGAACATGTTCGAAATGCTGCTAACCGGAAGGGTGGTATAAACAATGGGTGTACGCCCTATTGTTTCTAACCAAAACGAGGAGTGGTATAAGCGTTGGAGCACATTCCAAACGCTTCTAACTAGAGGGGGTATAAACATCGGAATACGTCCCAATGTTTCTAACCAAAACAAGGTGTAAGCATTGGAACACGTTCCAAATGCTAACCAGGGGGCTGTGGTATAAACAACGGGCACACGTCCTAGTGTTTCTAACCAAAACAAGGTATAAGCGTTGGGGCACGTTCCAAAAACTAACCAGGGGGGTGTGGTATAACCAACGGGCACACGACCCGAGTGTTTCTAACCAAAACACGGTATAAGCGTTGGAACACATTCCAAATGCTGACTAGGGGGGTGTGGTATAAACATCAGGTACACGTCCCAGTGTTTCTAACCAAAACAAGGTATAAGCGTTGGAACACATTCCAAACGCTAACCAGGGGGGGTGGTATAAATAACGGGCACACGACCCGAGTGTTTCTAACCAAAACAGGGTATAAACATCGGGCACACGACCCAATGTTTCTAACCGAAAATAAGGTCTAAGCATTGGAACACGTTCAAGCACTTTTAACCAAGAAGGTGTGGTATAAACAACGGGCACACGACCCGATTGTTTCTAACCAAAACAAGGTAGTCAAAGGATAGGAATGATCTTACCTGGAGTTCCTCTAAATGAACCGTACATACAATATCATCCGGCTGCACCAGCTTTGAATGAACCGTACATACAATATCGTGCCTGCTTAAGATAGAAACTTCACAGGTACAATACAACAAGAATGCATGTTCTATGCAAAATGAATAACCATGACACGATGCTTAGAGGCAAGCTTCATGTACATCATGTGAGGAACGAAATAGAAGCATATTCAATGCGGCACGGACGAAAGCATGTATAATGTAACATTACATTAGCATGCATATTCTATGCAGAATGACAACACAATATTTTCAATGCGACATGCATATTCTATGTAAAATGTTAACGATGCATCTTCAATGTAACATGCATATTCTAAGAAACACAGCAATGATGCATCTTCAATGCAATATTAGTGAATACATATTCCAAATGACAATACAAAAATGCATGCTTCATACAACGACAAAAGCATGTTCGATAAAGACGACTCAAAGACAACTTCCGATTTACCTCTCGGAAGAGTTGCACTAGGTTAAAAAGGATACACCTTGTTTATGTTGACGAGCGACAACCATCGCGCACTGCAACTGCAATTCTGAGCTTCTACGAAGAGATTCTGAATTAAACACTAAACATCCCTTGCACTTCTGGGAATCCAAGGACACAAACAGAGCCAAGGATGCAGGGGAAGCTTATGGGACCCTGTCGGCCACCAGGGGAGGCTGCCGGCCACTGGTGTGCCCTGCCAACCACCAGTGCACCATTGCCAGCCATCAATGTGCCACTGCCGGGTCTTTAAGTACACAACTTTAGACTTCATTTCCCCACAAACCCTTGCACGAAATTCCTTCATTTTGCTTCCTAGGCACTCCTTCTCTCTAGATCCACGCATTCTATGCATTTTCCAACACCCTAAACCAAACTTTATTCACTAAAACCCTCTAGTTCTCTTCACTTTAAACCGATCAGAATTTGATTTCAACACTTCTTTCCTCATTTCCATCATTCTAGGTTCATTCCCCTCGAGTTTCTCCCAAGGTTTGTGCAATTTTCCCGGCTTTGGCTTTCTTTGACTTTTCCCTTCTCCTAGGTTTGACTTTTTCAAAGTTTCACCATTTTCCTTCACTTTTTCTCGTTTTTGCTCATCTTGCACCTATTTCAGATGGCGGACGATGTTCCTCATGACGGGGGTCTCCCTGAGCTTCCTCCAGTTAGATCTTGAAGCGGACTTTGAGGCCGAGCCGGAGCCATTACCGCCGAGCATACGCCCCTTCGATCCATCGAGGTACCATCCTCAAACTCATGTAGTACCCACCGCAGGAGGCATTAGAGCCTTTATTGACTTTGCTAAGGACGCGCCAGAGACCTCCTACTGAGAGAGCCAACGTCTCATTTATCGGCGATCGCCGTAGAGGTACGAAAACTGTTTTTCTGCATTACCGCCCTCAACTGTTTGCATTTCTTGCACTGTTTTGAACTGATTGCATCCCATGCACTGTCTTGATCTGACTGTACCTCATGCACTATTTTGAACTGATTGCATCCCGTGCACTATCTTGATCTGACTGTATCCCATACACTGCATGCATACACTACACTCATCTTTGTATCTGATATACACCACAACTAATGTATTTTAACAACTTGTCCTTTTCAGATCCCCTTTTCAGATGCCAGACCCACCGGATGCCCCAGAGGGAGCCGCAACAGGACCTTCAATACCTTCTCCAGCAGCAGGGAAGAGAGGGGGACAGGCTCTGATGCACAGCCGAGGTAGAGCTAGGGGCATCCGTGATGAGAGTGGCCCTTCAGAGCCCGTTCTGGACGATGATGATGATGATGATGAGATGAGCGAGGATGAGGGTGAGGCAGCGAGTCTGCAGTCAGAGTCATCTGAGGACGGAGATGAGGACGCCAGTTTGGATTCTGCTAGTGGTGAGGCTGTAGAGGTTGAGGACAGCTCCGATTCAGACTCTAATTCAGATTCAGACAGCGGCTCCGATGGAGACAGTGCTTTAGAGTCTGCTCCACTGAGGAAGAGGACGAAGAGGGCCTCTCGAGCCTGAGATAGCCAGCGCTGATTTATCTATGCTTTGACTTAGTTTTTTTTATTTTTTATTAGTAGTATAGCACATTGTACAGTTTTATTTTTCTAAACACTCGTACTCTTTTGCAAAAAGTGACCATGATCGGAATGAAAACATCTTTTGATTAGAACGTGTTATATTTTACATTCTGAACATCGCATGATATCGCATAGCATATAAAAGAAATGAGTTTGGCCTTGATTGAAAACTGTGCGTTCAATTTGCATTGTCTTAATCAAGTAGTGAACCGACCAACAACTGAAATAACAAAAAGAGCAAAACAACTCGATAAACAACAAAAGGACTTGACCGGCTAATAAATGTAAATACAACTCGATAAGCAAGACAAGGACCTGATAAACAGCTTAAATACAACTCAACGAGAAAAACCAGATGATTACTACTTAAATAAACATGTTTTAGCCCAAAAGGACTGAAAACAAGACCTCAAAAGATGCGAATAACATAATACAACTGTTGCAAGCAACTAAATCTTCACAAAGGAGGTCAGTGAGCCTAAAAGGAAGGCTGCCGGCCATGAAAGATGGCCTGTCGGCCATTATTTTCCTCTGCCGGCCATCAATGTGCCCATGCCGGCCATTGATGAGCCTCTGCCGGCCACCAATAAGCCCTGCCAGCCATCGATGAGCAGAACCTCCGAAACGTTGACACCTGGCCTCCATTCACTACCTTATCTCCTACAAAAGCCCCAGCTTCGTGATTTCTTCATTGCAGCTCTATTTTTGCCCCAAATGGAGCCATTCTTTGTCGAAAAACACTCAGATTGGATTGCAGCTTTAGACGGCTCGGAAAAGCTGAATTTTCGGGGTTTTAGGATAAATGCACTATTCCCATTGAGTCGCACTCCGCTGTGTTTTCCATTCCTCCACGCCGCGGCTAGATGTTAAAACCCAATTACACATGTTTTCAGCTTAGAAGGACAAGAGATATGCCCCACAATTGAAGAATTCTGAGTTCTGACGAAATCTGGGCGTGACGAGGAAATCTTGCCCCAATCTTGTTTTGGTCACATCCAAGCTTTAGGAAGAATATGCAGGCTCACTTTACACGATGCTCGATCTTTGGTTCATAACAGAGAACAAAATATCCCCAGCCTCATTCATCAATTTTCTGACGCCGGTGACCGCAGCAACCGTCTTTGGCAAGGCTTTCGACACCATGCCCTCTATTTATACGTGTTGGCCCATTTCCTACTTGCCACTAGCTTCGGAGGGTCTAGCATTCGCTTGATCGAAGTAGCTCAAGGCTTGAAAGAGGGCAAGAGCTGCATTGGCTTGGCATTGATCGAGACGCTCATGGGCTTGGATGCTTTCCATCGACAAGAGGCAACTAGATTTGCAGGAAGTCCACTACTCTTACAGGTAATGTTTCCCACCCTATCTCACATGTATTTCTCACGTCACTCGGCCCTCAGGCTTTTATTTTCTCTAAACCCTTTTCTCACTTTTTCTCTCCACATACACCTCTTTATTCTTTAATCTCTCCTATTTTTCATCCCTCCCCAGATATGGCTCATAGACAGGTTGAAAGTAGTGGACTCTTGCCCTGCATATTCAGCACGAGGCTATTTCTTTCGCCAACAGCTAGTTGTTTTTCCTGAACGAGGGGTGGTGGTGCCAGTGGATGTGCAACAGGTCTGCTGTTGACATTACTTGGCGTTACCCCTAGTTTGATCTGCCTGAGATGAGCTACAGCTTGTGTCGACAACCTGGCATTCAGTTGATTGGCTTGACACACTGTGTCTTTTACTTTCCATTTTGGTTCAGGCATCAATTAGAACATGACTAGACTTGCCCAAAAGAGGGGGTAGAGTACCCAGCTTCTTTTCCAATCCGAGGTTCACAACTAGCTCGATATTCCACTGCTTGGAGGACAAGAGAACTTCTGCCTCCCACTCCCAATTTCAGTTGCGCCCATTCTGGCGAATGCATAGCTTGGCTTGAAGATGAGGCGCAAACTGGGCCTACTTTAGCATCTAAAGCTTCCCCAAGCTCTAGGAGGGGACGCAGGAACACCTGACTTAACTATGCCCAAGTTTATTGCTTTAACCTAACTTTCAAGTTTTCTTTTTGAATGTAATAAAAAGCAACTTTGATTTGTATTGATAGTTGGAGAACTCTGTATTGAAATCAATGAAATTGAAGGTTGTGGGTACTGAAAATTTTCCTTTTGGTCCAAAAATGGTCTAAGTTGTAAAAAGATTAATTTGAACAAAATCAACTTTTATTAAAACTTTTCAAAACCATTTCCGATAAGGATCACAACCGGACACACTCGGAATCCATCCTCGAGATGTACAACCCCGAATCCAGCAAATGAAAAGTTGCCCCTTGTCTGAAGAGCACTGCACTACACCGTAACTAGCTCTCATAGCAAAGATCATAACCGAACTCTTAGATGTAGAAAAGGCAAAGATGACTAGACCAATCTTAAGGACACAGTTGATTTGGAAGTGTTTATGACTGGACTTCAGGATGAAGTTGCCTACGTATCCCAAAGATGGGAATCAAGCCTTACGTAGTTCGGTTCGGGTTCACTCGGGTATTAACACTCTCCTTTTGCGCTCTAACTTTTGCCAAGGCTGCCCTTTCTGGGTTTTCAACCATGCGAGCTTAGTTTTTCTTTTTTTCTAATTTTTTGTGGTCTAACTTTCGCCTAGGTTGCCCTTCCGGGTTTTCGGCCTAGCGAGCCACTCAAGGATAATATTTCTTCAACTTGTCCATGTTGATTGGTTAGGAGAATTCAAGGCCATCTAGGTCCATAAGAATGACAGCTCCACCCAACCAAATTGACTTGATGATGTAAGGACCAGTCCAAT
The DNA here is from genome assembly GCA_036172215.1 of Camellia granthamiana. Classification (NCBI taxonomy): domain Eukaryota; kingdom Viridiplantae; phylum Streptophyta; class Magnoliopsida; order Ericales; family Theaceae; genus Camellia; species Camellia granthamiana. The sequence goes on from CM069907.1 coordinate 65,601,883, forward strand.
TAGGTCTGAACTTGCCCCTAAGGCCATGAATGGGAGCTCGGTTGTCTTTGAGAACCAAATCCCCTTCTTTCAGATTCCTGGACTTAACTTTCTTGTTGAATGCCCTGGCGATTCTACGCTGATAACCTTGGACATGGTACAGTACTTTCAGTCTCCTCTCGTCGAACAACATTAGTTCCTCGAACCTGCTTTGCTACCAATCCGCTTTTGCTATTTGGCACTCGGCCATCACCCGCAGCGACAGAACTTCAACTTCAATCGGCAAAACAGCTTCCATCCCATAAACTAGAGAATACGGAGTTGCCCCAGTAGATGTTTAGATTGATGTCCTGTAGCCCCAGAGAGCAAGTTGCAACTTGTCTAGTCAGTCCTTGTAGGTTTCCACCATCTTCTGTAGAATGTGCTTGATATTCTTGTTGGCAACCTCAACAGCTCCGTTGGTTTGCGGCCGATATATGGATGACTTATGAAAAGCCACGTTGTATTTTTCTAACAAGTCAATCACTTCTTTCTTGAAGTGGGTACCATTATCCGAGATGATCTCATTCGGGACCCCATAACGACAGATGAAGTGATTCCTAATGAACTTGGCTACGTGCGATGCCTTCAGCACTGCATAGGAATGGGCCTCGACCCACTTTGTAAAGTAGTCTATTGCCACCAGGATATACTCATGCCCATTTGACCCCTTTGGAGTAACTGCCCCAATAACATCAATTCCCCAGACTGAAAATGGCCATGGTGAAGTCATGTTGTACAACATCGACGGCGGGATGTTCATCCGATTTGTATGAATTTGGCATTTGTGGCATCACTGAACAAAACCGGCACAATCGTCCTCCATAGTTGACCAGTAGTAGCCCTGTTTGAAAATTTTCTGACCTAGCTTCACTTTGCTCATGTGCGATCCGCACTCTCTTCCGTGGATGGCCTCCATTAAGCGCTTCGACTCTTTTGCATCAACACACAACTTATGCATTACCAGGTGGCCCCTTTTTTACAATTTACCCCCGTACATGATAAACTGAGCTGCCATTTGTCATATGGCCCTTTTATTTTTGGCATTTGCCCCTGGTGGATAAGCCTCCTTTTCCAAGAAGTTCCAGATGTCATGATACCAGGGGTTTTGATCTTGTACTTCTTCTATTGCGGTGATCAACTCGTAGGCCGGCACATATCTCTGTTCAATAATAATCGGACGTATCCGGACTCCCAAAAGGATGTCTATCATAGAAGATAGAGTTGATAAGGCGTCAACGAACTTATTGTTCTCTCTTAATAGATGCGTGAAGGTTAGCTTCTCAAACCTAGGAATCAGAACACCTAGGGTTTAGTGATAGATTTTCATCCTTTCTTCCTTAACCTTCCAATCTCCTTTCGCTTGAGACACAACCAGGTTCGAGTCCCCAATGACGTCCAACCTTTTTGCCCCTAGTTCCAGGGCGGCTTCCAAGCCAGCAATACATGCTTTATATTCTGCTTCGTTGTTTGATACCTTGAACTGGAGTTTCAAGGCTAAAGGTATGTGGGAATTGTCGAGTGCTATTAGCAACACCCCTATCCCGTAACCGTTCTGATTAGACGCTCCGTCAAAGTACATAGCCCAAATTTCTTCTTCGACCTACAGAATGGCCTTATCTGGGAACAAATACTCTACTTCTTCATCTTCCTCCACTGGGTGATCGGCTAGGAACTCCGATACCGCTCTCCCCTTCATAGACTTGCGAGTCACATACTTCAAATCAAATTCGGAAAGAAGAAGCAACCAACGGGCTAGCCTACCCGTAAGTGCTGGTTTCTCGAAGAGATATTTGATGGGATCCAATCTCAAAACCAGAATTATGGAGTGAGCTAACAGGCAGTGCCTCAACTTCTTGGTAGCCCATATCAAGGCTAAACAAGCCTTCTCCAGCGGAGTGTAACGAGTCTCATATTCTAGCATCTTCTTGCTCAGGTAATAGATGGCCTTCTCCACTCTATCCTTAGATTCCTACGCAAGCATGCATTCCATTGTCGTTTCGGTTACTGGTAGATACAAAATCAACAACTTCCCCAGCTCTGGTAGTGACAACACAGGTGGGTTCTATAGATACTGCTTCATCTGCTCAAAAGCAACCTGGCATCGGGGTAGTGAAGGCAGTTTTCTCCCTATCCTTGGGTGCCATCAAGATCTGGTTGTACCTGGAAAATGCATCCATAAAGGAGAGCAACGCATGGCCTGCGGTGAAGTCCACCAATTCGTCGATGTGCGGTAGAGGAAAGTCGTCCTTTGGACTAGCTTTGTTCAGCTCTCTGAAATCCACACACACCCAAATTCTGCCGTCTTTCTTCGGCACCGGAACAATGTTGGCCAACCAAGTAGGGTACTCAGATACCAGCAAAAACCCTACATCTATCTACTTAGTGACCTCTTCCTTAATCTTCAAAGCCCAATCCGGGCGTATTCTCCGAAGCTTCTGCTTGACGGGTCGTGCCTCAAGGTCAATAGGGATCCGGTGCTGTACAATCTCAGGATCGATTCTAGGCATCTCTTCGTAGGACCACGTGAAAACATCTTTGAATCTTTTAATAAAGCAACTAAGCGCTCGCATTCCTCCGAAGACAACATGGACCCGATCTGGACCAACCGCGGATCCTTCTCAGTACCCACATTAATTAAAATGATTTCATCAACCAAAGGTTTTACAAACCTCTCCTTCTCTTCATCAATCAAATGTTTTAAAACTAGAGGAATTTCTTCCTCATCGTTTTCATTAAAATTTTGAAAGTCAAGATCCATGCAATATACAAGTGGCACAGAAAAGTACTCTGAAACAGCAGTGGTACCATTCTCATTCACAACTTCCAGCTCGTCCAAGTCCTCGGTTACAACCGACTCAAAAGAAAAGGAAAAAGACGACCTGGACAAAACAATGGCACCCGGGTTATCAACCCCAGGAATACCAGACTCTGACTTAGAAGAACTAGAATCTGATTCGGACTCCACAAACTCTGTGGAATCAGATTTTGGTTCACTACTTGATTCAGAACTGCTGGACAAAAAGCCCTCCTCGAACTGCCAAATGAGGGAGGGTGCGATAGATGCATCCAGAATGCTGAAAGAAGGGCCCACAGCCAATTGATCCCCAATCATGGAAATGTTTGAAAGTAGACAAGCCAGCGCTGCTCCTATTTCAAGTTCAATACCATCAGACTCATCCTCTATGCACTGTTCAGCCTCAGCTGGTAGGTCAGTCTGTTCTTCTGCAACTTCATCTCCTTGCAACTGTAGGTCGAAAAAGATCTCAAAGTAGGGCAAACACCGCTTTTCAAAGTTCAGCCATGGCTCAGGAGAGCCGCAAAATGGGAAATCTTCCCCCTCCCGGACAAAGCGGTCGTTCAGGGTTCCTTGAATAGGTCTATGCACCAGCTCATAGTGCTTCCCAGTTTGCTTAGCCTTGGCCCTTCTTGCCATTTCCTTCCCCTTTCTTACCCAATCCTCTTTGGTAGGCATGTAACCTAGACCAAAGGTATGAGGGTTATGTGGCATTTTGGCCAACGCGGCAATGCCCTTCCGGCCGCTCCTTCCCAATCCCATTCTGAGTATATGTTGTAGCTTATTCATGAGGTAGACGGATTGAGCACTGACATACAACCCCTCATCAATAGCTAGGATATTTTGCACCACTCGGGCCTCGGCCAAGGTGAATCCAGACAAAAAGACATCCTCCTCGCTATGTGCAATTTCCAATACCAACGTGGTAACCTCCGGCGGAGGGTGTATCAATGAATTTCCAAAAACAATAGCTACCCCCTTTCCATGGGGGTACTTTAGCATCTGATGCAGAGTGGAAGAGACAGCTTTCACTTAGTGCAGCCATGGCCGTCCAAGGGGTAAGTTAAAGGAGGCCGGAACATCCAAGACGTGGAACTCAATGTCCTGTTGTGCCGAGCCGACCTGAGTTCTGATCTGAACAGTCCCCATCACTTCTTGACTTGTATTTTCATAAGCCCTAGTCACTTGGGCCGTTGGTGTGAAGTCTACTAGCTTCAACCTGATAGCATAGGCCGTGCGTGACGGGCATACATTAATTGCAGACCCAGTATCAACCAAGACGACCGGTATCCACTTCTCTTTACATTCAACAGAGATGTAGAGTGGTTTATTATGCTCAGAGCCCTCAGGCGACAATTCTTTGTCTGTAAAGGTCAAAGTTAGGTAAGCGCCTCCTGAGAATACCATTCCCACTAACTGTTTAGGTGTTCTCTCAATAGAGAGCTTAGCTTTATCCATTGCTGATAAGACAACTTGTCTATGCACTCGGGAGGCCATGAGCAATCCCCAAATAGATATATCCGCTTGAATCTTCTTCAGCTGCTTCAGTACAGCTTCCTCTTCTAGCAGTTTTTCCTTCTGCTTTTCTAACTCCTTATCTTTCCCCAATGCTTCCGGTTGGTCCAGGTGTAGGTGCTTAAAGTACCGCCCGCTCCGAGTCATGTGATCGACTTCCTCGGCATACTGTGTATCATCTGGCAGATTCTGTCCCCAATCTTCGTCCGTGTGGGCAAGACGCAAATCGTCTTCTTCCCACCACATTCCTCTGGCAACCGATAAGCAACTATCCGGTTCCATTGTAAGTATTCCCGTATCCTCAACACAGTCAGTCCCCGCAGGGCCTTTGGCTTTTCTAGCGCTCTAATCATTCTCAGTTCTTTCCTGTTCGAACCGCTTTGGCGCGGCCTCCTATTCTGTATCAGCTGTACAAATACTACCCAATTCTTGGGCAAAATTCTTAGTACCGGTGCTCTCCGACAACTTTCCCTTGTTGTCGACCGTTCTGGCCATTGTAGCAATTCTCGTATCCAGCTATTCCTGCTTTGGTTGAGACCCCTCATCAACTTCCAGTTCGTCACTGAGCCACCCCGTATTACCTGTTGATCCGTTCATATCAAACCAGCCTATATGTACATTCCCTAGATCTTGTTCATCCAAGAACTGCAGATTACTGATGTCCTCCTCAAGATCAGCTAAGTCATCCAGTCCCGGGATTGGCCCATCCTCCTAGACTACATTAACCTCCAGCCCTGTCAGGAATTCTACCTCTGGCTTGGCCTGACTGGTTGGCACAATGTAACCACATGGGTTGTGTTCCTCTTCAGTTAAGCTTACAGTGTCTTCAGGCATACCTTCTTCTACCACAGCCACCACCACAGGTTCGGGTTGGGATATGGATGCGCTCATCATGCACAAGTTTGTGCCTTCTAGGATGAACAATGTCCACTTAGGTAGGTGAAAGGGGGTGATGTATATACTGGGGTCATATGGGATGGCCAGTGTTTGGATAATGTAGACACCCCATTTTTGACCGTCCTCAAGACTTGGATGTCACCGTTTGAACACTCGGTGATTATCCATGTTTGTGTTCGTTTGGAGTTCCCGGAGGTCTCGGCCACGCGCCCTGCCTCAAGATCTCCGAACTCGACCATTTTGTGTCTGGTTTTGCACCAAACACTTGTGTTTTGCCTTGGAAGGGCAGGGAATGGCTTATTAGTCATCCTCACACCCCACCGGCCCTCTCCTATCATCACCGGCCGCACATATGTACCACCGGCAGTGTCTTCTTAAAAACAATGGCCGGTCGGCACTATGTGCCGGTGACCCCTTTTGGTGGCCAGCGTGCACCCTTTGCACCCCTGAGGCATGGTGCATGCCAGCTATGCCAGCTGGAATGCACCATCACTCATCCCCGTGCCTGGGAGTGACCCCTTTGCACCTTTGAACCCCAAACCTTCTAGAAGGTTGACCCTTTTGCTCAAGCTTCTTGGAGAAGCTTGGACAGCTGTCTTAGCTTCTCCAAGAAGCCAAGACCCTTTTGCACCCTTTGCCCCTTTTAGTTAGCTTCTTAGAGAAGCCTTGAGCCTTGATTTGTGCCTATATAAACACCATCTCTCTCCCTTTGAGAGAGGTTGGCCATTTTTGATCAAAAACCAGGGCTTGTGTATCTATATATCTGCCATATATATATCTCTCTCTCTCTACATCTTCCCTCTCTCTCCTCTTGTGTGTGAGTTTTTAGGCCTAAAAGTGTGGTTTTACCTTACTTTTGCACCAATACACACACCATTACACCTTAGCTCGAGATTCGGAGGCTTGGAGGGTTGTTTGTTGAGTTTTTGGACTGGTTTTGATCAATAGAGGAGGGCTGCACCATCTGTTCTTCAAGTATTCTTCAAGGGTGAGCACTTTACTTTAGATTCTCCATTTTTGCAACAAGTTTTTACCTATCTTGCTTTGTTTTTTGAGCTTTGTGTATAACTGAAAAAAGTCTTAGATTTTCTTTCTTTTGAACTTCCATTAAGGTCATTTTGTGGTTTGAGTGCAAACTCACCCTTTTAGGCCCTTTTTTGGCCTATTTGGTGTCTTTACTTTGAGCCTTATTTGCCTTGTTGTTTTGGGTCCTTTCACCACTGAAAACCAATGGGTTTTTAGTGGTAAAGAAGGTGGTTTGAAGTCTTGTATAGGGGAGGGACACCCCTCTCCCCTTTGTCCCTCTTTTGCCTTTGTCTTTGGCTTAAAAGGGAACATGCATGCTTGCTTGTTTTTGGCGCCATTTCAAAGTTTTTTTTTGGATGTTTTGGAGCATGTTACATCTCTGTCTAATGGTGGTTTTGTGGTCCTTAGCATGCTTTGTATACTTGCTTTGTAATCCTCCATTTTGCCTAGAAATGTGCCATGGGTTTAGCCTTGTATATCCTCATGTTTTGGCTTGACTTATTGAAGCTTTTGGCCATGATTTGTCTTGTTTTAGGTCTGTTGGCCACTGGTTTTACCATTTTTGGCATGCTTAATGTAGTTGTTTTGTATTGTTGCTTGTAAGCCTTGAGGATGTGATCCATGAATATGCATTGGATAGGTTATTTAGATGATTTGAAATCATTTAATATGTTATTTCAGTCCCTATACCATGTTTAAGGCCCTTGATCTATATATGATAGGGTCTTGGTCTCATTTGTGTATTGCATGCATATTGACATTGAAATGCAATCTTGGTTCCTTAGGCTATCATGCACCAAGATGCATAATTGATGGCCCAAGAACCAAGGGTCATGCTTCCTTGAGTCCCATGCATGATAGGAAGCATTGGTCATGCTTACATATGCTCAAAATCCCATACCATGCACTGCCTGTCTGCTGTTGCTGTCAAAACTATCTTCTGCAGGAATTTTATGCCGACGGGCAGTATAGAGTGCCGACCGGCACTATATGGGTGGCCGATAACCTCCTAAGCAGCCGATGGAAATTTTAGCTGGCCGGTAGGCACTTCCTCCATCCGGTGGTGTACAGAAGCATTCAAGGAAGGTATTCTGGGACTTCGGCAATTTTTGGAGAGACAGGGCAGTAAGAACAGAGGCGACAGTGGTATGGTGCGGGTTTCCCGGGCGAGTCGGATCCGAGCATGCATCATTCGTGCATCCCGAGGTGGGGGGCTATGGCCTCCTTTCTTTTTGCATTCATTTACTAAGTAATTAGAAATTTTGTAATAATTTATTTATTCATTATTCGGACTGTATATTCTTTTGGTCCCTCCGAATGAGGGCGTATTTGTAATGAGTGTGTGTGAGTGTGTGTATGTCTTCCAATCCCCATTTCTTTCTTCCCTTTTATTTACCTGCTTACGATGGTAGATTAGGGCATATTTAAAGTAGCATACAGTATGATAGCATGCGTGCATCCATACATTTGTCTTACATGCACCGGGCTCAGTACATCACGCTAACTGCATTGTATTTCAATTTCCAAATTGAATACCTGTTACTTGTAGCATTTCATATGCCATGCTTAGGATAGCCGAGCCTGTCTAGATTACACCATTGCTTGTGTTGCATTAGTCACTTAACATGAACTAGGATCATGCATATGATTACTAACTGGTTTCTGTTTTGGCTTGGAGTACTAGTTGAGTTTTTACGCTTTAGCATCTCGCATGCGTGTGAATGTTAACATGACAGTATGCTTACCATGCGGCTAGCTGCTTATGTGACATAACTGTTTGAATGCCTGTGGGTGGAGGTCGAATTGCTTAAATTGGGATAATGCATTAAAACTGAGAGTTTTAAGCCCACTAGATAGTGGCAAAACTGTCTTTTCTAAAGCCCACTTGAGGGTGGCAAAACCTACATTTTAGCCTACTTGCGAGTAGCAAACCATTTTCAAAACAAACATGCAAAGTTTTGTTCCAATTTAGGCGATTTGGTCTATACTTGTTTGCTGTGCGCATAACATAGTAATTCTAGGCTAATAACCGGAATAAGAACATATAATGTTTTCAAAACAAGATATCACGGTTAGTAGAGGCCGGTCTTCGGACCGGGCGAGAGGGGGTGCTCATAGCTGACCTTCTCCGATCGTACCCAAGTTCCCGAGCCGAGGCAACTTTGGTGGTGACGGACACGTGGCCTTTGGCACCGAGTCAGGGTTTCCTAAATTTCCCAAAATAAAATATTTAGGTGGCGACTCTGTATCTGGAAAAGCAGTCCATGTTTGGCACTTCTTTCAAAATCTGTTTTCTCAAAACGATTTGCCAGATTTAGACTCTTTGGTTCAGATTAAGAACCGTGACAATTTGAGTCCTGAACTGTAGTAGACCCATAAACGAACCGAACGGGAGTCATCCTCCCGGGGCGTTCGGGGACGTCTACAGTTTCTGGCGACTCTGCTGGGGAGTTTAGAGAACTTGACTCGAACTCATGATATCTTGTTTTGTTTACACTTATGTGTTTCTTTGCATTGCATTTGCATTGGTGTGCCTAGGACACCGTGTTTGCCATCTGCTATTCCTGAACGGTTTGCCGGAGGCTTGTCTTGTCAAGGCATGACCATAAGGCTGACCGGTTGTGGGCTCTTCCAGTATGGGAACACAAACCCCGGTTTTACCGGGGCACCCTTCTTGACCATTCGACCTAGTGCATATTCGGAATCCATAGTGACCATTCCAAACTAGGACAGGTTGCTTACCCGATATAGGTTGTTTAAAACCGCTGCGTGCGTAGTGAAACCCTAGCTCCTGACAAAAGAGGACAGGGAAACCCTACCCCAACATAGGGGTGTATTGGCTCTCTTTTACATGCTATGTGCTTTTAGAGTGTATCTTTACAGGAATGCGCAAATCAGTTTGCAAGTTTTTGGTATCCGGCCTGAGGACACCAGTAACAGTATTTTGGGGAATCAGTTATCTGTGGGTACCAGATTCAGGCATGGGGGCAATGATTCAGAAACAGTGATCAGTATTGGAGGAACAGTGTATCCAGTTCACCAGCAGTGTGTTATGATATTCAACTGTGTGTTGTATGTTTATTTTATGTCGTTGTGCTGTCCAATTATCTGTTTATTTATACGCTTTATTATCTTTTACTCGGTAGTTGAGCACGATTGCTTCTGACCCAGTAGATACTCCCCAAGCACTCTGGACTAGAGGTCGTCGACTCCATCGATCTGAGGATCTGGTAGACAGACAACCAGTGTACTACTCACTACCCCCGGTTACTAGACGGAGGTCAGTCAGGCAGAGGACATCAGTACAGCAGCCAGTTCAGAGAACCTTATCTACCCCACCTGTGTTCAGTAGGGATCAGGATTCCGTGTCACCAACAGAAAGAGAATATACACCGGTAACTCAACCAGAGCAGAATAGTATAGCTAGTTTGGAGGAGATGGTGCGCCACCTCCAAGAGAGCATGAAAACAATGCAGCAGGATGCCGTCCGTCAGGCAGAATTCGCCAGGCAGCAGGCCACAGTTGTGAAGGAACAGGCAGAGACAATTGCCAGGCTGGAGCAGCAAACCGGAGCATCTGCTTCGCATCAAGCCCCTCTCCCACCGGGAATTCCAAACCTCGGGGAGACAGCCAATGTTCAGAATGATACAGAACTGCCCACAGGACCGCCCCCACCTCCAATCCTACCTCAAATCAACCTCAGCTATCAAAAACACCAACCAACCTACCGGACTCTCCCTTCGAGTTCGAGACTGATCCCATCGCACTAAAGTTGAGCAAGCTTGAAAAGTTGTTCAAGAGATCCCAAGGGGTCAAGACTATCCCGACATTGAAGATGAATATACCGATGCAGCTGTGACGCTGCCCGACAGATTCAAAATGCCTCATATTGATCGATTTGACGGGTCCGGGGACCCCATGGTGCACTTAAGACTGTTTTCAGATGTTCTAAGGCCAATGGGCCTCAGTAGGCTTCAGAAGTTGTCTTTATTTGGCCGGACCCAGTCAGGTGTGGCGGCCATATGGTATGCCAAGCTAGAAGATGACGTTAAGAGGAATTGGGACGAAATAGCTGAGGCCTTCATCGCGCAGTACTCATACAATACACAGATTGAGATTACGGCCTGTGATCTCGAGACGACTAGGCAAGAGCTTAAGGAGAGTTTTTCAGAGTTCGTAACCAGATGGAGGGCCAAGGCTTCGATGATGACCTTGAGGCCTACGGACAAAGACCAAATTCGGATGATTGTGCGCAATCTTCAGCCGAAGTTGATGCAAAAGATGATAGTACTCCCCTTTCCTACTTTTTCTGACCTACATGAAATGGGGGTGCAGATTGAAGATGCCTTGAAGCGAGGCTTGATCGATAACGATCGGGAGCAACCCCGAAGGACCTTCAACCGCAACACTAATGCGGGCCCGAGTGGCACTACTACTACGAGAGCCTCCGAAGTAAGCATTGGTCACCGCCAACCCCCCACCAAGAGGTACGGCAGCTGCACCATTCTCCGGTGCGTCCGGAAGTAACCCATCAACAGCCAAATACCCACCCAGAAACACCAGAACTTTCGCTCCACTTTATATGCCCCTATCCAAAGCTCTGGGGGTTTTGATCAAAAAGGGGCCTCTGAAGCCCCTGGAGCCGCGGCCCCTACCAGAAAAACTTCCCTCCTACCCATAACCCAGCCAAGTATTGTGCATTTCACCAACAGCACGGTCATGATACCGATCTGTGCTTCCGGTTGCGTCATGAGATTCAAGACCTCATCGATAACGGGGTGATTTTGCCTCCCGAGAAGCCCAATGTTACTACAAATCCCCTCCCCACACATAACCAAGTTCCACCACCCAAAAGACTCAATTTCATCCATACTGGGGCCGTGTCCTACGACCCTAGTATCTATATCACACCTACCCACCTGCCTAAACCGGAGGTGTTTCTTCCCGATTGCACCGACTTGTGCATGATGGACATCTCCATGACCCAACCTGAGCCAGCGGTGGTGACCACCGAGAACAGGAAAGAGGAGATCCCAAAGGAAAAACAAGTGATTGAGCCAGAGTCCGCGGAATCGGGGAATTATGTTGAGAATACATATAGTCCCGGGTGACTACATTTCCTCAATAGGCCAAGATGGGCCCGGAGTAGAATTGCCAACAGAGGGAGAGTTGTGTGTGATTCACAGGGATAGTTTGGACAGGGAACAGATGGTGTAACAGATGTGGGGGAGGACCTTGCGATCTCCAGTTTTACAGTGACCAAGACCCAGAGGGTGCAGCAGTCACATGGTTCGATTATGGAAATTCAGCAGAAGTCACTGGGTGGTTGGACGATCAACCCGATGTGATAGAAGAGTTTCAGTCAGAACAAGGCTCAGCAGGGTTGAGAATATCAGTGACGGCCGGAAGGGTCGAAGGGCAGAGTACATCGCCGGAGGGCGCCGGTGTCAGGAATTTCGCTCGAGATTGGAATACTTTGAGTACGGGGATTATTGAACAGTCAGTCATGTCGGAACAAGTAAGTTTTGAAGATTCCGAGAGAATCAGGAAGGCGAAGGCCCATGTAGGAGTTGAAACTGCTGTGTGCACAAGGACTGAGAATACTGCGAACATACGGATGGAAGGTGCCGTGAGTACGAGAACAGTTATACCAGAGGCCGGACAGATGTTTGTCAGCTGCTGATGGAATGTGGTGGGAGGAGGAGGATTTATGCCTTGCCCACACAGATGAAGATTGGGGAGACAACCAACCTGATGACACCTGGTACCTTGGACGAGGTCGACCATATGACACGGAGTGGGCGGTACTTCAAACCCCCACACCTAGATCAACCAGAGGCCTCGGGGAAGGATAGAGAGGCTGAGAAGCAAAAAGAGAAGCAACTTGAAGAGGAGGCTGTACTCAAACAGCTTAAAAAGATACAAGCAGACATCTCTATATGGGGACTGCTCATGGCATCACGGGTGCATAGACAGGCTGTCTTGACAGCCATGGACAAAGCGAAGCTTTCAATAGACACCACGCCAGAGCAGCTGGTGGGATTAGTCTTTCCGGGAGGAGCTGCCCCGACGCTGACTTTTTCCGACAAGGAGTTGCCACCCGAGGGGGCAGAGCATAATAAGCCACTCTACATCTCCGTGGAGTGTAGGGATAAATGGATACCGGTGGTTCTTGTTGATACCGGGTCTGCCATCAACGTCTGCCCGGCAAGGACAGCGTATGCCATCAGCTTGAAAGTCGCGGATTTTGTACCAACAGCCCAAGTCATCCGGGGCGTATGACAATACAAGTAGAGAGGTAATGGGAACAGTAAGAGTTCAGACAAAGGTTGGGCCGGGGCAGCACGAGGTAGATTTCCATGTCTTAGAGGTTCCTGCAACCTTCAATTTGCTTCTAGGGCGCCGTGGCTGCATCAAGTGAAGGCAGGTGTCATCTACTTTGCATCAAATGGTGAAATACCCCTATGGGAAGGGAGTAGCCATTGTCTTTGGGAATTCATCAATCCACCCGCCACCGGAGGTATCCACGCCTGTTCTAGAAATCGAGCATGGCATGGAGGATGTGTTCATATCAGGTTTTACCTTGGCCGAGGCTCAGGTCGTACAGAATATCATGGCTGCTAATGAAGGGATATATGTCAGTGCCCCAAGCAGTATATCTCATGAACAAGCTCCAATTACATCCCCGGGATGGGATTAGGAAAGAGTGGCCGTAAAGGGCATTGCAGCATTGGCCGAAGTGCCGCACAACCCCCATACCTTCGGCCTGGGTTATCTGGCCACCAAGGAAGATTGGGTAAGGAAAGGAAAAGAGATGGCTGGAAGAGCCAAAGCAAAATAGACGGGGAAACCCTTTAAATTGATGCATCGGCCCATTCGGGGTACCCTAAACAGACGCTTCATTCGGGAGGGGGAGGATTTTCCATTCTGTGGTTTTCCGGAGCCCGTGGTTGAACGCAGAGAAGAAGCGCGTGCCAGGATTCGAAATTTTCTTTGACCTACAGTTGCTTGGGGATGATGTTGCTGAAGAGCAGACAAACCCAACAGTTGAGGATGAGCATAGCAAAGAATTAGAGTCTGCGGGCACAGAGTTTGAAATAGGGGTCAGCGCTGGCATTCAGATCCTTTGATCGACCAGTTGTGCTTGGGGGATAACTCCTCGGTGTCCATGATCAGAGATGAAACGGCTGCGGGCCTACCAGCAGCTATTTTGGATGCATCCATCGCACCCTCCCTCACCTGGCAGTACGAGGAAGGGTTTTTGTCAAGCAGCACCGGGTCAGGTAGTGAGCCGGAATCTGATTCCACCGAGTCTTGTAAGTCGGAATCAGGTTCCAGCTCGTCTGAGTCTGAGTCCGGTATTCCTGGGGGTGATAACCCGGATGCCACAGTCCTGTCCAGGTCGTCTTTTTCATTCTCTTTTGAGTCTGTTGTAACAAAAGAATTGGACGGTTTGGAAGTACATAATGAGAATGAGGTGAATGTTGTTTCCGAGTACTTTTCTGTGCCTTTGATTTATTGCTTAAATCAGGACTTTCAAAATTTTGATGAAAACGACGAGGACGAAATTCCTCTGGTTTTGCAACGACTAATTGAACAAGAGCAGGAGAGGTTTGTTAAACCCTTAATTGATGAAATCACTACTGTGAACATTGGTACTGAGAAGGACCCGCGGCTGGTCCAGATCGGGTCCACGTTGTCTTCAGAGGAACGCGAGCGCTTAGTCGCTTTATTAAAAGATTTCAAAGATGTTTTCGCGTGGTCCTACGAAGACATGCCTGGAATCGATCCTGAGATTGTACAGCATCGGATCCCTCTTGACCCTGAGGCCCGACCTGTCAAACAGAAACTCAGAAGGATCCGCCCTGATTAGGCCATTAAGATCAAGGAAGAGGTCACCAAGCAGATTGACGCAGGCTTCTTGCTGGTATCCGAATACCCGACTTGGTTGGCCAACATTGTTCCAGTGCCGAAGAAGGATGGCAGAATCCGGGTATGTATGGATTTCAGGGATTTGAACAGAGCCAGTCCGAAGGATGACTTTCCCTTACCGCATATTGACGAGTTGGTAGATTTCACAGCAGGGCATGCTTTGCTTTCGTTTATGGATGGCTTCTCAGGTTATAATCAGATAGTAATGGCACCCAAAGACCGGGAAAAGACTGCTTTTACCACCCCGTGGGGTACATATTGCTACAGAGTGATGCCATTTGGGTTGAAGAACGCTGGGGCTACATATCAACGGGCTGCAACCACAATATTACATGACATGATCCATAAAGAGGTCGAGGTGTACGTGGACGATATGATTGTCAAGTCCAAAGAAAGAGGGGGCCACTACACCGCCTTGCAAAAGTTTTTTCAAAGGATCAGAGAATTTCGGCTGCGGTTGAATCCTCAGAAGTGTACATTTGGTGTTACAGCGGGAAAAATGCTGGGATTTCTGATTACACAAAGGGGCATCGAAGTCGACCCGTCCAAAATCAAGGCCATCTTAGAAATGCCACCACCAATGACTGACAAGGAGGTGCGAGGCTTTCTGGGTAAAGTGCAATTCATAAGGCGGTTTATCTCAAAACTAACCTTAACTTGTGAACCACTCTTTGGCCTCCTGAAGAAAGGAAAGAAGTTCCAATGGGACGGCCGATGCCAAGCTGCATTTGAACAGATTAAAGAATATCTACAGAATCCGCCCGTGTTGTCACCACCAAAGCCGGGGAAACCGTTGATATTGTATTTGTCAGTAACCGAGACTAGAATGGGCTGCATGCTCGCACAAGAGTCGGAAGACAAAGTGGAAAGGGCTATCTACTATCTGAGCAAGAAGATGCTGGGTTACGAGACCCGTTACACTCCGCTGGAGAAGGCTTGTTTGGCCTTGGTATGAGCTACCAGGAAGCTGCGGCACTACCTATTAGCTCACTCTGTAATGTTGGTTTCACGACTCGATCCCATCAAATATCTTTTCGAGAAACCAGCACTTACGGGTAGGCTAGCTCGTTGGCTGCTGTTGCTCTCCGAATTTGATCTCAAGTATGTGACGCGCAAGTCAGTAAAAGGGAGAGCGGTAACAGAGTTCCTTGCCGACCACCCGGTTGAAGGGGATGAAGCGGTTGAGTATCTATTCCCAGATGAAGCCATTCTGCACATCGAAGATGAAACTTGGACAATGTACTTTGACGGAGCGTCAAATCAGTACGGGTATGGGATAGCGGTGTTGCTGATAGCGCCTGACGATTCCCGTATCCCTTTAGCATTCAAGCTTCGGTTCAAAGTCTCAAACAATGAGGCAGAATATGAGGCATGTATTGCCGGTCTAGAAGCTGCCCTAGAATTAGGGGCAAGACGGTTGGACGTCATTGGGGATTCGAACCTTGTTGTGTCTCAGGCGAAAGGAGACTGGAAAGTCAAGGAGGAGAAGATGATAATTTACCACCAGACCTTGGATTTATTAATTCCTCGGTTTGAGAAGTTAAACTTCTCTCACCTAGTAAGAGAGAACAACAGGTTCGCAGATTCGTTAGCAACTCTATCTTCCATGATAGACATCCCGGCTGGAGTCCGGATGCGTCCAGTCATTATTGACCAGAAATTTGCACCTGCTTACGAGTCAATCTCTGCCATAGATGAAATGCAGGACAATAACCCCTGGTATTACGACATATAGAACTTCTTGGAAAAGGAGGCGTACCCACCAGGGGCAAATGCCAAGGACAAAAGGGCAATCAGAAGAATGGCTATCCAGTTTATCATCTGCGAGGGTAAATTGTACAAAAGAGGTCACCTGGGAATGCACAAGTTGTGTGTAGAAGCTGAAGAGTCGAAGCGCCTGATGGAGGCCATCCATGGAGGAGAATGTGGGGCACATATGAATGGGGTAATGCTGGCATGGAAGATCCTCAGACAGGGTTACTACTGGTCTACCATGGAGGAAGATTGTATCGGCTTTGTTCGGCGATGCCACAAATGCCAGATTCATGCGAATCGCATGAACATCCCGCCGTCAAAGCTGTACAACATGACTTTGCTGTGGCCATTTTCAGTTTGGGGAATTGATGTGATTGGGGCTGTTACCCCGAAGGGGTCGAATGGGCATGAGTTTATCTTGGTAGCAATAGATTACTTTACGAAGTGGGTCGAGGCCCAATCTTATGCGGTACTGAAGGCTTCGCATGTCGCAAAGTTTATCAGAAACAACATTATCTGCCGTTATGGAGTCCCGAACGAGATCATTTCAGACAATGGTTCCCACTTCAAGAAAGAGGTGATTGATTTGTTGGAGAAATACAATGTGGCTTTTCATAAGTCGTCCACATATCGGCCGCAAACCAACGGAGCAGTTGAGGCCGCCAACAAGAACATCAAACACATATTGCAGAAGATGGTGGAAACCTACCGGGATTGGCCAGATAAGTTGCCGTTTGCTCTGTGGGGCTATCGAACTTCAATTAGGACTTCTACCGGGGCGACGCCGTATTCCTTGGTTTATGGGATGGAGGCCGTTCTACCTATAGAGATTGAGGTTCCGTCTTTACGAGTGTTGGCTGAGTGTCAAATAGCCGAGGCAGATTGGCAGCAGAGCAGATTCGAGGAACTCATGCTCTTTGATGAGAGGAGATTAAAAGCACTATACCATGTCCAAGGGTATCAACGCAGAATTGCCCGGGCTTTTAACAAGAAGGTTAAGTCCAAGAATTTGAAGGAAGGAGATTTGGTACTCAAAGACAACCGAGCTCCCATCCACGACCCAAGGGGCAAGTTCAAGCCCAATTGGACTGGTCCCTATATCATCAAGTCTATCTGGTCAGGTGGAGCTGTGGTTCTGATGGACCTAGATGGCCTAGAGTTCTCCCAACCGATCAACATGGACAAGTTGAAGAAATATTACCCCTGAGAGGCTCGCTAGGCCGAAAACCCGAAAGGGCGACCTAGGCAAAATTCAGAGCAGAAAAAGAAAAAAAAATAAAATAAATAAAATAAAATAAATTAATTAATTAATTAATTAAAATTAGAAAATATAAAAACTGAGCTCGCAAGGTTGAAAACCCGCAAAGGGCGGCCTTGGCAAAAGTTAGAGCGCAAAAGGAAAGTGAAAATACCCGAGCGAACCTAACCCCGCACTACGTAAGGCTTGATTCCCATCTTTGGGATACGTAGGCAGCTTCATCCCGAAGTTCAGCCATAAAACTTTTCCCCGATCAACTTTGTCCATTTGATCATCTCGGTCATCTTTGTCCATCAGCGTTTGTCGCAATCTCCGGTATAGTGTCGTTCAGACTAGGGGCAACTTTCCGTTGCTGTACAGTGCCGTGGTACCGTTCAAACAAGGGGCAACTCTCCAGTTGCTAGGATCCGGGGTTGTGCAGCTCGGTGACAGATCTCAGGCGTGTCCAGTTCTGATCCATACCGAAAATAGTTTTGAAAAGTTTTAATAAAAGTGATTTTGTTCAAATAAATCTTTTTACAACTAAGACCATTTCTGGACCAAAACGGAAAATTTTCAGTACCACAACCTTCAATTTCATTGATTTCAATACAGAGTTCTCTTGCTCTTACATACGATTGAAGTTGCTTTTTATTACACTCACAAAGAAAACTCGAAAGTACTAATAAAGCAATAAATCCGGGGCATAGTCAAGTCAGGTGCTCCTGTGCCCCCTCCCAGAGCTGGTCGAAGCCTCTGATGCCAAAATGGGCCCTTCCTGTGCCTCTTCATTAAGCAGATCCAAGCACTCATCAGACAAAGTGCAACTGAAAGTAAGAGCGGGGGCCAGGAGTTCTCTCGTCCTCCATGCTGTGGCATATCGGGCCAGCTGTGCTCCTCGAATCGGGAATGTAGCTGGGTACTCTATCCCTTCCGGCGGACAAGTCTGATCATGACCGAATTGGCGCAGGATGCGGAATGGAAAGTAGAAGACACAGTGAGTCAAGCCAATCAATTGGATCCCGGGTTGCCGGGTCATGCTGTAGCTCATTACCGGGAGATTGAGCCAAAGGCACCGCCAAGCAATGCGGTCTGCAGACAAGCTGCACATCCATTCGAACCACCAACCCTCATCAAGGGCGTCAACTAGGCGCCGCCTAAAGAAGTAACCGCGAGCTGAGTAAGCTGGGCAAGAGTCCACAACCTGCAGTTTATCCATCAACCATACTTGGGGAGGGATGAAAAATGAGAGAATAAAGAATAGAGAGATGCACGATGAGAGAAAAAGTGAGAAAAGGGTTTTGTGAGGAAAACCGAGCTTGAGGGCCGAGTGATGTGAGCAAACATATATGTGAGATTGGGAGGGGAACATTACCTGCAGTAATAGTGGACTCCCTGCTAATCTGGTCGTCTCTCGACGATAAAAGGCGTCTAAACCCAGCAACGTCTCAACCAGAATCATGGCGATACAGCTTTTGCCCTCCTTCAAGCCTTGGGTAACCTCAATCAACCGGACACTAGACCCTCCGGAACCTGAGACAAACAGAAAATGAGATAGCATGCACAAACAGAGGGCGTGTCGCCGGAAGCCTTGCCAGCGATGGTCACCGCGATCACCAGCCTCAGAAAAACGGCAAACCAAGCTCGGAACATCCAGCATCCTATCACAAACCAGAGAACGAGCGTCGGGTATAGAGAGCCCACACATTTGCCCTAAGACTTGGGCATGGCCAAAACGAAGTTGGGGCAAAATCTCTTCATTACACTCAGATTCCATTAGAGCTTGGAAATCTTCGAAGGTAGGACACACCTCTTGCCCGCTAAAGCTGAAGACGTGTGTCACCGGATTCCAAAACCTTGCCGCAGCATGAAGAAATGGAAAATGTAGCGGGGTACGACGCAAAGTGAATAGTGCATTTATGCCGAAGGCCCGGAAATTCAGCTTTTCCGAGCCATCCAAGTTGTTAATCCAAGTTGCGAGATTTTGGGCAAGGAATTCTTCCATTTGGAGTAAATCAGAGTGGAAATGAAGAAAACTACGAAGCTGGGGTCTTTTGTAGGAGATAAGGTTGAATGGAGGACAGGTGTCAGAATTCTGCTGGTTCCTCCCATTCTTTGCCGACCGGCCAAATAGATTGCCGACCGGCCAAATTTATTGCCGACCGGCCACCTGTTTTGGCCGATGGATCACTTTTTCGGCCGATGGCCTTTGCTCACGGCCGGTGTACTTTTAGCTGGGCCGGTGGTTCTCCCCCTTGTCCCCTGAGCTTTCCATGCTAAGTATTAAAGGATCCCGCCACCCTCCAATACCCTCCAGTGATCAATTCTCACGAGGGCGCGCCCATTTGCTTATCGAGTTGTTGTATATTTGCTTATCGAGTTGTATTTCATTCTCTTTAAGTCTTTGTGCTGTTTGTCGAGTTGTACTGGCACCTGGTTGAAACGAGATCCTTTGCTCTGCTTATCGAGTTGTAATTGGTTCACTACCTGATTATTACGATGCGATGCTTCGTTTTCAAAATACAATGTCAATTTGATTCACATTGTTATGTGATGCCTTGCGAGGCGATGCATAGAACGTGCAAATGCAACACCTTTTGAACAAATAGCTGTTTCATTTCTGTCATGTATTTCTTAAAAAAAGAAGAAGAAGGAAAATATGCGATTTCAAAAAAACAAACTGCCTGAGGCAATGCAATGTGCTTAAACTCCTAATAAAAAGGAAAGTAAAGCAAGAGAATAACGGGGTAGCAGAGTACCGGGATTGATACCAGTAACCTCCCCTTATAGTCATTGTACCTTCCGCGCCCTTGTTCGGGTCAATTGTGTGGTTTGGCACCTTCATCATTCAAGGCAATACAAGAAAATGCACTGTCAGAGTGCAAGTGGACCTTCGAGTTGACCTCAGGCCATGACTTTTGTGAGCGATGCTCGGTACATGCGAAGGACGCTCCTTCCCGTATCCTCTTATATCTTGTGAATTCCGTAAATCATATCAATCATACTGTGTTGCAGTACGTTACATTTCCGCATCATGTTTTGCCATGTTCAATTTTAGTTTCCTTTATATACACATTGCGTGCATGCGTGCATTGCTTTACTGATATGTGTTCAAGTTCCTTTTTTATACACATTGCGTGCATGCGTGCATTACTTTACTGATATGTGTTCAAGTTCCTTTTTTATACACATTGCGTGCATACGTGCATTCTTTACTGATATGTGTTCAAGTTCCTTTACATACACATTGCGTGCATGCGTGCATTGCTTTACTGATATGTGTTCAAGTTTCCTTTACATACACATTGCGTGCATGCGTGCATTGCTTTACTGATATGTGTTCAAGTTCCTTTATATACACATTGCGTGCATGCGTGCATTGCTTTACTGATATGTGTTCAAGTTCCTTTATATACACATTGCGTGCATGTGTGCATTGCTTTACTGATATGTGTTCAAGTTCCTTTTTTTATACACATTGCGTGCATGCGTGCATTGCTTTACTGATATGTGTTCAAGTTCCTTTTTTATACACATTGCGTGCATGCGAGCATTGCTTTACTTATATGTGTTCAAGTTCCTGTTTTTATACACATTGCGTACATGTGTGCATTGCTTTACTCACATGTGTTCAAGTTTCTTTTATATACACACTGCTTGCATGCGTGCATTGCTTTACTCACATGTGTTCAATCCCACTATCTTGCTATACACAATGCATACGTTGCCACGCACTTTCGATTGCATTGTCATGCATGTTGCCAACGACATTGTACCTGTTAAGTTTGTTTTCTTTTCAGACACGATATTGTATGTACGGGTCATTTGAGGCCGGTACAACCGAACGAGTCGCACAGGTATTGTATCCTCCGCGTGAGACGTACAGAGAATTACATAATTCTCTTACATCCTTTCTGCATTGTAGTGTAGTCTGGTGTATACTAGCTTAAAACTGTTGCATATGTGCTTCGTTACAGCTTTCTCTACATGATCATAAGTTACGCTCGGCTTCTTGCATTTTTCAGTTGCATTTTGCCCTTGCCTTCGGGCGCATACCTTGTTTGTCTTGCATGTTTGTCCAAGTCTTCGGCCTTGTCAAAAATGGGTCGTCTCTGGGCTTTGACATTCACTCCCGTCATTGTTATGACTTTCGAGTTCTGTCAAAGAGGGGCAACTGTAGACACCCCATTTTTGATTGTCCTCAAGACTTGGACGTCACCGTTTGAACACTCGGTGATTATCCATGTTTGTGTTTGTTTGGAGTTCCCGGAGGTCTTGGCCACGCACCCTGCCTCAGGATCTCCGAACTCGACCGTTTTGTGTCTAGTTTTGCACCACACACTTGTGTTTTGCCTTGGAAGGGCAGGGAATGGCTTATTAGTCATCCCCACACCCCACCGGCCCTCTCCTATCATCACCGGCCACACATATGTACCACCGGCAGTGTTTTCTTAAAAACAATGGCCGGTTGGCACTATGTTTAGCCGACCGGCACATTTTTGTGCCGGTGACCCCTTTTGGTGGCCGGCGTGCACCCTTTGCACCCCTGAGGCATGGTGCATACCAGCTGTGCCAGCTGGAATGCACCATCACTCATCCCCGTGCCTGGGAGTGACCCCTTTGCACCTTTGAACCCCAAACCTTCTAGAAGGTTGACCCTTTTGCTCAAGCTTCTTGGAGAAGCTTGGACAGCTGTCTTAGCTTCTCCAAGAAGCCAAGACCCTTTTGCACCCTTTGCCCCTTTTAGTTAGCTTCTTAGAGAAGCCTTAAGCCTTGATTTGTGCCTATATAAACACCATCTCTCTCCCTTTGAGAGAGGTTGGCCATTTTTGATCAAAAACCAGGGCTTGTGTATCTATATATCTGCCATATATCTCTCTCTACATCTTCCCTCTCTCTCCTCTTGTGTGTGTGTTTTTAGGCCTAAAAGTCTGGTTTTACCTTACTTTTGCACCAATACACACACCATTACACCTTAGCTCGAGATTGGGAGGCTTGGAGGGTTGTTTGTTGAGTTTTTGGACTGGTTTTGATCAATAGAGGAGGGCTGCACCATCTGTTCTTCAAGTATTCTTCAAGGGTGAGCACTTTACTTTAGATTCCCCATTTTTGCAACAAGTTTTTACCTATCTTGCTTTGTGTTTTGAGCTTTGTGTATAACTGAAAAAAGTCTTAGATTTTCTTGCTTTTGAACTTCCATTAAGGTCATTTTGTGGTTTGAGTGCAAACTCACCCTTTTAGGCCTTATTTTTGGCCTATTTGGTGTCTTTACTTTGAGCCTTATTTGCCTTGTTGTTTTGGGTCCTTTCACCACTGAAAACCAGTGGGTTTTTAGTGGTAAAGAAGGTGGTTTGAAGTCTTGTATAGGGGAGGGACACCCCTCTCCCCTTTGTCCCTCTTTTGCCTTTGTCTTTGGCTTAAAAGGGAACATGCATGCTTGCTTGTTTTTGGCGCCATTTCAGAGTTTTTTTTTGGATGTTTTGGAGCATGTTACATCTCTGTCTAATGGTGGTTTTGTGGTCCTTAGCATGCTTTGTATACTTGCTTTGTAATCCTCCATTTTGCCTAGAAATGTGCCATGGGTTTAGCCTTGTATATCCTCATGTTTTGGCTTGACTTATTGAAGCTTTTGGCCATGATTTGTCTTGTTTTAGGTCTGTTGGCCACTGGTTTTACCATTTTTGGCATGCTTAATGTAGTTGTTTTGTATTGTTGCTTGTAAGCCTTGAGGATGTGATCCATGAATATGCATTGGATAGGTTATTTAGATGATTTGAAATCATTTAATATGTTATTTCAGTCCCTATACCATGTTTATATGTCCCCATTTGTCATGCCTTTCATGCTTTGAAACATTGGTCTTTTATGCCTAGGAATGGACATTGTGCATGCTTGCATATTTAAGGCATTTGGGACTACCATGTCAAAGGTGTGTGTGTGTATTTTTGCATGCTAGAAATCTATTTTGGTGGCCTAATACATGCTATGAATGGTCATGTTGGTGGTAGTGAAAAACCCCTTGTTTATGCCTTGGTTTTGGGCCCATTTGCTTGCATGTTTGCATGAGTATTGGTCCATCATTTTGGGCATTTTTTTTGCCACTGTAGTGGGGAGGTTTGAGGTCTGTCCCATTATGGTTTAAGTCTACTATTGCCTGCTTGAATCATGTTTGTTGCATGCTTGATTAGCAAAGCCTTGTTATATGCTAGTTCTTTTACAAGAATTGCCCATACTTGCATTATACTTTGCATCTTGCATGCTTAGTATTGCACACTTGCCATAACATGTTGCATTGCATTTGGTATGTCTTGCACTTCATGTCATGTTGCATCATTTGAGCCATGTTGTATACATGCATTCCATGTCTTGGTCTTGGTTTGGGGTGTCAAACCAAGTGTAAGAGTTGAGAGGAGTTCACACTACAAGTGGTGCAACTTGTCTCAACTCTTGGTCACTAAGGCCCTTGATCTATACATGATAGGGTCTTGGTCTCATTTGTGTATTGCATGCATATTGACATTGAAATGCAATCTTGGTTCCTTAGGCTATCATGCACCAAGATGCATAATTGATGGCCCAAGAACCAAGGGTCATGCTTCCTTGAGTCCCATGCATGATAGGAAGCATTGGTCATGCTTACATATGCTCAAAATCCCATACCATGCACTGCCTGTCTGCTGTTGCTGTCAAAACTGTCTTCTGCAGGAATTTTATGCCGACGGGCAGTATAGAGTGCCGACCGGCACTATATGGGTGGCCGATAACCTCCTAAGCAGCCGATGGAAATTTTAGCTGGTCGATAGGCACTTCCTCCAGCCGGTGGTGTACAGAAGCATTCAAGGAAGGTATTTTGGGACTTCGGCAATTTTTGGAGAGACAGGGCAGTAAGAACAGAGGCAGCAATGGTATGGTGCGGGTTTCCCGGGCGAGTCGGATCCGAGCATGCATCATTCGTGCATCCCGAGGCGGGGGGTTGTGGCCTCCTTTCTTTTTGCATTCATTTACTAAGTAATTAGAAATTTTGTAATAATTTATTTATTCATTATTCGGACTATATATTCTTTTGGTCCCTCCGAATGAGGGCGTATTTGTAATGAGTGTGCGTGAGTGTGTGTATGTCTTCCAATCCGCATTTCTTTCTTCCCTTTTATTTACCTGCTTACGATGGTAGATTAGGGCATATTTAAATTGGCATACAGTATGATAGCATGCGTGCATCCATACATTTGTCTTACATGCACCGGGCTCGGTACATCACGCTAACTGCATTGTATTTCAATTTCCAAATTGAATACTTGTTACTTGTAGCATTTCATATGCCATGCTTAGGATAGCCGAGCCTGTCTAGATTACACCATTGCTTGTGTTGCATTAGTCACTTAACATGAACTAGGATCATGCATATGATTACTAACTGGTTTCTGTTTTGGCTTGGAGTACTAGTTGAGTTTTTACGCTTTAGCATCTCGCATGCGTGTGAATGTTAACATGACAGTATGCTTACCATGCGACTAGCTGCTTATGTGACATAACTGTTTGAATGCCTGTGGGTGGAGGTCGAATTGCTTAAATTGGGATAATGCATTAAAACTAAGAGTTTTAAGCCCACTAGATAGTGGCAAAACTGTCTTTTCTAAAGCCCACTTGAGGGTGGCAAAACCTACATTTTAGCCTACTTGCGAGTAGCAAACCATTTTCAAAACAAACATGCAAAGTTTTGTTCCAATTTAGGCGATTTGGTCTATACTTGTTTGCTGTGCGCATAACATAGTAATTCTAGGCTAATAACCGGAATAAGAACATATAATGTTTTCAAAACAAGATATCACGGTTAGTAGAGGCCGGTCTTCGGACCGGGCGAGAGGGGGTGCTCATAGCTGACCTTCCCCGATCGTACCCAAGTTCCCGAGCCGAGGCAACTTTGGTGATGACGGACACGTGGCCTTGGGCACCGAGTCAGGGTTTCCTAAATTTCCCAAAATAAAATATTTAGGTGGCGACTCTGTATCTGGTAAAGCAGTCCATGTTTGGCACTTCTTTCAAAATCTGTTTTCTCAAAACGATTTGCCAGATTTGGACTCTTTGGGTCAGATTAAGAACCGTGACAATTTGAGTCCTGAACTGTAGTAGACCCATAAACGAACCGAACGGGAGTCATCCTCCCGGGGCGTTCGGGGACGTCTACAGATAAGATTTACTTGCCTGGGTGGCGGGGGTTGGTTATGTGGTGGGAGAGGATTTGTAGTGGCGTTAGGCTTTTCAGGAGGCGCTATCACTTTATTGTCAATGAGATCTTGAATCTCATGACGTAATCTAGAGCATAGGTCGGTGTCATGACCATGTTGTTGGTGGAAGGCGCAATACTTGGCCATATTGTGTGTAGGAGAGAGGGGATTAGGCAATGGGCGCGGCGTTAGGGGCTTCAGATGCCCCTTTCTGATCAAGACCCTCAAGGCCGCGGATAGAGACATGTAGAGTGAAGTGAAATTCCTCTGGCCTCGAGGTGGGTACTTTGCGGGTTGTGAGGTGGTTCCGAATGCATCGGTAAAAGGGGTAGTTGTTTTCGGTGTGGTGGTAACCATACCAACATCAGAAGTCCGTGCAGCTACATTACTACTCGTAGCTGTATTTGAACTGCGTGTAAAATCCCTCTTGGGTTGCTCTTTCTCATGGTCGATCAGACCCCGTTTCATCGCATCCTCTATCTGCACCCTTATCTCATGAATTAGCAAATGTAGGTAGAGGTAGGACTATCATCTTTTGTAGCAGCCTCGGTTGCAGATTACGAATGACCATTCTTATCTGATCCTTTTCAGCTGGCTGAGTGGTCATCATGGAGGCCTTGGCCATCCACCGGGTTACAAAATCAGAGAACCCCTCCTTCTGGTCATGGCGGGTTGCCTCGAGATCACAGGTTGTGACCTTGATTTGAGTATTATAGGAATATTGGACAATAAAGGGCGCGGCCATCTCTTCCCAACTCCTCTTTATAGAATCTTCAAGTTTTGCATACCAAATGGCCGCGATACCTGACAGGGGCCGGCCAAAGAGGGATAGTTTCTGTAGTCTGGTTAAGCCCATTGGCCGTAGAATAACTGAAAATGGCTGCAAATGGACCATAGGATCACCCGAACCATCGAAACGGTCTATGTGTGGCATTTTAAATCTATCCGACAAGGTCACCGCTTCATCGGTATAGTCGTCCTCTATATCTGGGATTGAATTGACATCCTAAGCTCGTTTGAAAAGCTTCTCAAGCTTGCTCACTTTCAGAGCGGTAGGGTCAACGTGGAACTCAAAAGGTGCCTCTGTTGGGTAGATCGTTGCTTTGGAAGTTTGGGTTGGGACTGGCTCTACTGGAGTGTCTGCATTCTCCTGGACATTAGTTGTAACCCCGGGTATTGGAACCTTGGCTGGGGGTGGATGCGAAGCAGAAGCTGCTGCTTGTTGTGGTTGTTGTTGTTGTTGAAGCCTTGCAATTAACTCAGCCTGCTGGGCTACAATCTTCGCTTGGTGGGTAGTGACTTCCGCCTGGTGAGCAGCGTCCAGCTGCATTGCCTCAATGGTCTGTTAAAGTTGACGCAACATATCCTCCATGTTGACTGAGGGATGCTAATCTATCAGAACCGATGTGTAATCTCTTTCTGATGTGGAAGCAGAAAACTGGGCCCGACTGCGCACAGGTGACATAGATAGTGACCGCTGAATTGGCGACTGCTGAACCGGTGATCTATGCCTGACTCTCCTCCGTCTCGCAACTGGGGGTAGCGAAGTAAACACTGGTTGTCCTCCAATAAGATCCTCAGATCAGTAAATCCTCCTTACTCTGGTCCAGAGTACTCAGGGGGTACCTCATCTAAAGCAATTCTGAAATACTACCTAGCAAAAAAAAGAAAATAAAGCAAAAGAGACAAAAATCAAAAAAAGCACAGCACCTCGGCTTAGACAAGGACAACACACAATTGAAATCATAAGCTGGACAATGTGCACTCAAACACTAATTTTTGCCCCAAATCTCTGCCTCAAAATTGATACCCTCAAACTGATACCCAAACTCGCAACTGATACATACATTCCTGCAGAGTCACACTCTAACATCATATATCAAGCAAGTGAGAACCAAAACACCCCTATGATGGGGTAGGGTTTCCCTGTCCTAGTTTTGCCAGGAGCTAGGGATTTACTACGCAGACAAGCGGTTTCAAACAAATCCTGCATTCGGGTGAGCAACCTGTCCTAGTTTGGAACAGTCTCTATGGATTCCGATATGCAACTAGGTTGATTGGTCAAAAAGGGGTACCTCAGCAAGACCACCTAATATACCTCTCGCTCCTAACACCGAGAAGTGAAAGGAGGATCAAACGGTACAGCGGTAGTCCAGATCCAAGGTTTGTGTTCCCATTATGGTATAGCCCTTAACTGGTTAGCCTTATGGCACGATTTTCTAAGCAAGCCTCTGACAAACCGCTCACGAATAACGGATGGCAAACACTGTGACATAGGCGCACCCATGCAAAATGCAATGCAAACAAACACATAAATGTAGATAAAACAACATATCATGAGTTCGAGTCAAGTTCTCTAAATCCCCAGCAGAGTCGCCAGAAATTGTAGGTCAACTTTTTCGCGCCCCCCTTTCGGAGAGCTCGAATTGGTCCTACAGTTCGGACTCCTGTCACGGTTCTGAATCTAATCTCACAAAGTGCAATGTGAGACTGATAAAAACCAAAGAGTCCAATTCGGCAAATCCTTTTAGAAAATCAATTTTGAATCAAATAATGCCAAAACAAGACTGTTTTGCCAGATTACAAAGTCGCCACCTAAATACTTGTTTTGGGGAAATTTAGGAAACCTTGACTCATGCCAAAGGCCACGTGTCCGTCATCACCAAAGTTGCCTCAGATCGGGAACTTGGGTACGAGAGGGGAAGGTCCTGAAATGAGCACCCCCGCTCGCCCGATCAAAGATCGGCCTCTACTATCATGATATGTTGTTTTATAAATCTCATGTGTTCTTATTCCGGTTATTAGCTAACTTTACTATGTGACACACACAAGCAAGTATAGACTAAATCGCAAGAATTGGAACAAATTCAACTCGTGTTTGTTTTTCGAAAATGGTTTGAAAATGCCACCCTCAAGTGGGCTAAAGCACAGATTTGCCATCAAACATGATGGGCTTAAAACATGATTTGCTACTTCGCAAAGTGGGCTTTAAAACATCCATTCGTTGAATTGTTCCAATTCAAGCAACAAAGCCTTCATCCACAGGCATTCAAGCAGTTTAGCATTTAAGCACATAGCCTCATGGCAAGCATGCGAAACATGGCATTATAGCAATTACACTCATGCAAGTATGCTAAAGCATAAAACTTACCGAGTACTCCAAGCCAAAACAAAAACTAGTTAGAAGAATGCAAGATCCTAACTATGTTAAATGACTAATGCAACTCATGCAATAATGCAATTAATAGGCTTAGCTATTAATATGGCATATGATTTGATTTGATAACATGCTTTGAAACACGTATTCAAAAAAGTATTGAAATATGATACAGTTTGAATGATGCGCCGAGCCTCGGTGCATGCAAGACAAATGAATGATGCAAACATGCAAGCATAAGGTATGCTAATTGAAAATGACCCTAAACTAACCATCGAAAGTGGTTAAATAAAAGGGAAAAAGACGTGAGGTTGGAAGACATGCACATACTCGCGCACACTTATTACAACAATGCGCCCTCGCGAAGAAGGGTCCGAATGAATAAGCTAAGCTAATCTAAGCTAAGCTAAGCTAACTAACTAATCTAATTAAACCAATTAGACTAATTATTACAAATCAAAAATAAATAAAGAAATAGCTAAGCTAAGCTACTTAATTATTACAAAACTTAAATAATTAGCAACTAATTAATTAAATTACAACACAAATGTACATAAACTAATCATGCAAAATATTTAAACTACACTGCCTCAGCTCTGTTTTGGAAAGTGGAAGATGCATGCGCTCAGTTTTCGCGCCGAAAAGCCCTCTGGTTTGCTCTTGAGAGGCTCTATTTGCAAGGGTTGACTACACTCCAGAACCTTCTGCTCCACCTTACTAAATCAATGCTGAGGATTGCACTAGTGGCCTGCCGACCATGATTGGTTGCTGCCGGCCCCTGCCGGCTAGAAATGTGCCTTTGCCGGCCAAGAGTAAACCACTGCTGGCCACTGGTGCTCTGATTCACCACACTGCAACACAGCATAAACAGAGGAAAATTGAGGGTTTTCCAAGGATATGTTTGTATTGTGCCCCTCTTTTTCATCTCAAAACATTAAAGGAGTGGCACACTTGGATCCAAAACCACCAATCACGCATTTTCAATGCATGATGGCCAAAAATCCAAGTTGTACATTTTCATTATATGCACAAATAAGATTCGAAGGACCACAACCCTATCATGCATGATCAAGGGCAATGGAGACAAAGGAGATTGGCTCATTTCATCACTTTGAGTATAAAATGGACCAATCTTCCTTGTGTTCAATATAACGTCCGATTGAACACATGCAATACAACACAAAATGCTTAACTTACTCAAGTTTTACTCAGCATTTTTTGTTTACTCATTTTAATTACCGATCCAATCTTTAACCGGTTAAGTCCAAGGTGAGTGTCCTCTAATGGAAGAGGTGTCAACCTAAGGATGATTTAAGGCAAGAGAGAGATCATGCCCTTGGTTAGTAGAAACCCTTAAAAGATGATTAAAACCATTAAGCATAATTCTCAATCTCAAGCTTAAGCACAACCCTAAGGCTAACCAACCCTCAAAGCAAATGAAAAAGTGATGAAATGAGGGAGGTTGCAGAAATTTCAGTGCCGAAATGACATGCAAAATGATACTATAACATGCAAGCAACTCCTGCAAAGCATGTTTAAAAGCCAAAAACTCCAAACTAGTGAAGGTCACAACACTATAAGCATGCAATACAAAGCTCAAAAGATGAAAACACCTTAAAATAGTCCTAAAACAGTCTAAGAGGAGTCCTAAAACATGCTTGAATTAGGCTAGAAATAGCTAGAATAAGAGGCTAACACATAGCACAAACTAGACTAGCAAGCACAATTGCACTACAAGCATACAAAGCAAGCCTCAAGTGACCAAACCAGCTCAAAACAGAGCTTAAACATGCCAAAATAATAGCAAAAACATGCTGAGATCAAGTCACAAAAAGCTAGAAAAACATGGTCATATGTTAAGGTATCTACACATACAAACAAGACACAAGGGGGGGGGAGGGCTACCCCCTCCTATTTTGGACCTCAAAACATTGTTTTTACCACTGAAAATCCCTTGGAATTCAGTGGTCAAAAGAGCCAAAAAAGTTATTCTAGAAAGCTTTGAAAGATGGCACAACAACTTAATAAGCAAAGTACAAGAAATGTGGACCACCCGTAACTCCAAACAAACCTCAAACCACCATTTTAGACCATAAAAACAGAGATTTCAGAGGTCAAAACCAGCCTCAAATCATCATGAAAAGATGGCAAAACAAGTGTTCAAATTGAGCTTGAAATACAAGTGTCTTATGTTTTGAAGACAAGATGTAATTTAAGAAATAAAATCAAGCCAAACCAGGCCAAAATCCTCTTCTAGAGCTCAAATAGGACCTCAAGCAACCTCTATTCCATGGTGATCAAGTTTGATCAAGGGCTCATATGCAAGAGTGTAGAGAATTCAAGCTATAAGGCACAAATATATATATATATATAGAGAGAGAGAGAGAGAGAGAAAATTTTTTGCCTTCAAAATTTTCCAACCCCCCACATGCAAGAGGGGGCCTCTATATATAGAATATGCAAAATCCCCTCGAAAAGATCCACCCATACACGTGCAAGCAGATGGTTCAATCTGTGCAAACAGCTGGCACAAAATATCAAAAAATATCTACTGATACATTGGTGGCCAGCCGGCCATCAGTGATGGCCGGCAAGGGCTCATTGATGGCCGGCAAGGCACATCAATGGCCGATAGGCCAAAATCCATGGCCGGCAGTGCCTTAACATGGCCGGCAGTGCATCAAAAGTAACATGCTAAAAGGGCCTACCCAAGGTCCAAATATGGGACAGAATAGATGCAGGGTTTGAAAAGCTCAAACCTGTGGCGTTCCGCCGCGGACGTCGAGCACTTGACGAGTGACCAAACTCATCATCGGACATACCTGCAAGGACATCCAAGTCTTGAGGACGGTCAAAAATGGGGTGTCTACACTATCCTCCATCGATAGTCCAAAACAGATATTTCTATTCAACTGATAATTTTCGATCAAAAAATATAATTTCATCATTTACAATAGGAGTGATATTACATATCCAACTCCACCATCATCATCAACATAGGCATTGTTCCAATCTCACAAAACCCAACATCATTTTCCATTTCCTTTCACAAATCCAAATATCCAAAATTTAGGATAAAACCTCATTTTCTTGCAAAATCAATTTTAAGAAGGGATATCTACCATTTTAACATATCTCACCCATAAACACATCCCTACAACCATTTTCAAGAACCCATTTGGAAAACCATCTTTTGATTTCAAACTCAAACTCTAGGTTTCCCAAAAATCCCCAAATCAATAACCCTTTTTAAAGAGCAAATAACTAAGCTAAAAATCATATAAAAGAGTCAAACAAAATCTCTACCTCAAAGTAGAAGACAAGGGGAACAAGGGTAGAACTTGACGAAGCTGAAAACACTAACTTCTCCACCTAGAATGAAACCCTCGACGCGCTTAATATTTTTCTCCAAAGGACTAGGGTGAAGAAATCAACGGATTAAGAGTATTTAGTGCTAGAAAGTAAGAACTAGAGAAAGAGAGAGAGAGAGAGAGAGAGAGAGAGAGAGAGAGAGTGAAGATCTAGGGTTTTGAAATGTTCAGAGAAATAGAGAGAAAGAGATGAAAAATAGACTAAAAATGGCTTTCCCTCGAACTGATATACGTATAGATTGCTCGAGCAACCAAAACAGCGCTCGAGCAACAGACACAACCAAAATTCCCAATAGCCAAACTCAACAAGCAACAAGATGGAAATGAGATGAACAACAGTTAAGTACATGGATTCCCGAATCCAAAAGCAAGAAATGAGTCGGGTCTAAACTAGAATTGTTATAATCTCCCCCTTAAGAAATTTCGTCACCGAAATTGAAAATCAACAAGCATTCATTGAAAGTAAAACAACTCATATATCATCCAAACTTGTAACAAGGATACACCAAGTTTTTCAACACCAACTATTACAGTCCAATTTCCACAAAATATATACAAGTTTATATATTATAACATATATAAGATTTTCAACATAAGTCTTAAATACCAACAAATAGGTCCGGATAATTCTCACCGACTTTTGCCTCACGCTCCCAAGTCACCTCCTTAACCCCATGGTGTCGTCACAACACCTTAACCAATGGAATAATCTTGCATCGCAAGACTTTGTCTCAAGAGTCTAAAACCCGTATCGGTCTCTCCTCATACGGGACATCCTCATCTACCTCTAACTTAGTCCAATCCAACACGTGTGAAGGATCAAGCTCATGCTTCTAGAGCATACAGATATGGAACACGTCATGAACCCCGGAAAGTTGGGGTGGCAAGGCCAAACGATAAGCTACCTCCCTGATCCGCTCTAGAATCTCAAAAGGCCTAATAAATCTAGGAGACAACTTTTGGCTTTTCTCAAAACTCAATAAACCCTGTCTCGGTGATATCTTTAGGAATACGTGATGTCCTATCTCAAAAGATAATAGTCTCCTCCTACGGTCGGCATAGCTCTTCTGGTGACTTTGAGCCAAAGTGAATCTCTTACGAATAAGCGTGACATTCTCAATCATTTCCCTGACTAGTTTAGGACCTAACATAGGTGTGTCACCCACCTAGGCCCAACATAGTGGAGATCTATACGATCGGCTATACAAGGCCTCAAGTGGCAGCATACCAATACTCGCCTGAAAGCTGATATTATAGGAAAATTCCACTAAAGGTAAATGCCTCTCCCATGACCCCTTAAAATCAAGAACACAACCCCAAAGCATGTCCTCTAAGATCTAAATAGTTCACTTGGACTGTCTGTCAGTTTGAGGATGATAAACGGTGCTAAACGTTAATCTAGTGCCCAAGTCATTCTATTGGCTCTACCACAACCGAGCCATGAAACGAGGATCTCTATCTGAAACAATTGTCACAGGGACCTATAGACACCCCATTTTTGACCGACCTTAAGACTCAGATGTCATCGATTGAGCGCTCGGTGATAGTGCATGTTGTGCTCGTTTCAAGTTTCCGAAGTTTTGGCTGAGAGCCTTGCCTCCGGGCATCTGAACTCTTTGTGCTTTGGCTCGGTTTGTGGACCTAACCTTGTTTCTCTTCCCTGGAGGGAGGAAGTGGTCTTGTAGACCATCTCTTTGTGGTCGTAGACCACTTTTTCCGTTTGGAGACTAGTTTCTGATTTTCAGAGTCTTTGGCCACGCGCCTTGTCTCAGGACCGCTTAACGTTCTCCGTTTGGCTTGGTTTTTGAACCATGCCTTGTTGCCTCTGCCTAGAGGAACACTATGGTCCGGGCGACCACTTTTGTGGTCGTATACCACTTTTGATACCCGTAGACTAGTTTTCGAGACTTTCGGCCGCGTGCTTTGCCTCCCGATCTCTCGTCTTGCATCCGTTTTGGTTTGTTTTTTGTACAAACATTGTTTTCCTTGTTTGGAAGGTGGTACAAGGGTGAGAGACCAATTTTTCCCCTTGGAGACCACTTTTCCTCCTGCCAGCCAGTTTCTGGTCGGATAACTGGCTTTCTTGGTCTTTAGACCATCTTTTCTAGTCGGCCACGATACCATCACCTTACATTCAGTGTGTAGACCACTCCCACCCATGGCCAACCAGTTTTTGTTCTAGGAGACCACTTGAAGTGGTCGGTCGGTCGACCACTTGAAGTGGTCGGTCGACCACTTTAACTAGCTAGCCGACCACTTCAAGTGGTCGGCTACTTTTTGTCACCTTTTTAGAGATATTTTTGGCCAGCTGGCACAGCTAGAGAGCACAAGAACCATCCTCCATACATGTGTATGGAGGGATGGCCTTAAGCCTTAGCTTCTTCAAGAAGCTTGTGCTTTTGCTCTCTATAAGAGGGAGGCTCCTCCTCCCTCCTCTAGGTTCAAAAAAATTGCTTGAGAGTTATACATATAGCTTTGTCTCTCTATTGTTCTTCCTCTTCATTTTTGTGCCTTAAAGTGTCATTTTGTCTTACTTTAACACACAAACACACACTCAAACACCATCCTTTTATTGCTGAGGTTCTTAGGAGTTGGTTTTGGTGTTCTTGGGTTGGTTTGAGCTTGAAAAACCTGCTAGAGTTGTAGCCTTGAAGAAGGTCATCAAGGGTGAGTTTCTAACCCTTAAAACCCCCATTTTTGCTTAAGCTTTTAGGCCTTCTTACATGCTGATTTAAGCTTGACTCTTAACTTGAAAAAGTTCTTTTTTTGCATACTTAAAAAGTTTGTTTAAGGTCACTTTTTTGTTGGGGGTGATCTACTCCCTCTTAGGCCTTGTTAGGCCTTATTTTTGAGCCATCCCTTTAGGCTCTTGTTGTAGCCTTTGCATGACCTTTCTACCACTGAAATCCAGAGGATTTTCAGTGGTGGAAAGGTAGTTTTGGAGTCCTAAATAGGAGAGGGTCATCCCCTCTCCTTGTATTTTGAATACTTGCTTCATATGCCTCATGTGTGAGCATGTTTGTTAAGCTTATGTTGGCCATATCTTAGCATGTATTTGGGGTTATTTTGCTATGGCATGCCACTATTTTTACTTGGTTTAGTTACTCCGTGCATGCCTAATATACTTGTAGTGTAAATCTCTTAAACTAGTCTTGTATGCTTTATGAAGTAGCATGTCATTCTAGCTTAATTTGAGTCTATCTCAGCATGTTTTTGGTGTTGTTTTACCATGTCATACCTCTGTTAGGGTTTGGTTTGGTCACCTCTTGCATGCCTCATGCACTTGTAGTGCAATTCCATGAAATAGCCTAACATGCATCATGCTTTGACATGTCATTCTAGCATGTTTTTGGCTTAACTTCAAGAATCTTTTGTCTATGTTTTAGCATGCTCTAGCTCTGATTTGTGTTGTCTTGGTCATGCATGGCATGCTTTGTATAGCTATAGTGCATTTTAGCTTGTTAGCTTTGTGCATCGGGTCCACTAGCATGCATTGCTTGACCTATTTGAATGATTTGGCATCATTTATAATGTGATTTCAGTCCATGTTTCATGGCCATACACTCACATCTTTCACCTATGCCATGCTTTAAGGGTTGGTCATTTATGTCTTAACATGAACCATTGTGTATGCCTTCATGCCTAAGCTTGTGAGCTATCATTTCAATGTGTTTTTGGGGTTATTTTTCCATGATATAACTCTGGTTTTTGTTGGTGAAGCCATCCCATGCTTGGTCTTGATAGGTGTAGTGTAATCCACTTTATTTGCCTTGAATGCTTGTTGTTTTGACCCTTCATGCTAGCATGTTTTGGCTTCCTTCCATGCATGTTTTAGACTTATTTTGACATGTTCTAGGACTATTTTGGGTTGCCTTAGCCATATGCTTCATGTTTTGCATAGCTATAGTACAAGTGCTCTTGCTAGCCTCAAGCTTTGAGCATCATTGCATGCTTCATTTGTGTTGTGTACATGATTTGGCATCACTTAACATGTTATTTCAGAGCATTTAACATTGCCATGCTCCCACTTCATTCATTCTTTAAGTGCCTTTGAGTGTTGTGCATTGTCGCCTTGTTTATGGCTTAGCATGTATGCTTGCATGCCTAGGTCTTTCAGCCCCTATCTCAGCATGTTTAGGTCTTTGTTTTGACCTACTTGAGCTCTGTCCATGGTTGGTTAATCATTTGTGCCATGTATTGCATGCCCCCTTTGTGTAGTCCCTGCAATGGCTTTGTGTCTTAGGCCCTCTTGCATGCTTTACTTGTGTTGTTTGAATGATTTGGCATCATTTCACACTTGATTTCAGAGCCTTTAGTGTTGTCACACTTCCATGTTTGTCACTCCTTGAGCACTCTTGAGAGTTGTGCTCTTAGGCCTAGTTGATTGGCCAATGCATTGTGCATGCATGCCTTATTTTTGGTGCCTTTGTTTCATCATTATGGCCACTGATTTGGGCATGGCTGAGGTCTATCCATTTTGGTTTAAGTCCATTGAGCATTGTGTACGCCATGTAGTTCATCGCATTGTGTATGCCATGTTGTTTCATTACATTTTTATATACCATGTTCATGGCATTGCATATGCTAGTTGTCATTTAGCATTGTGTATACTAGTTGTTGTTCTTAGCATTGTGCATTGTGCATCCCATTAGCCTTTTTAGGTTGTTCATGTTGCATTGCATGTTTGCATGCTTGTCCCTTGCATCTTGTTCACATGCTTGTTTCATTGCATTGCATGTTTGCATGCTTGAGTCACATTGTGTATGTCATGCTTGTTGCATTTTGTTTGGAATAGGTGTTAGTCCAAACACGAGAAACGAGGGACGTTTCATACTTAAAGTGATGAAACGTGCCTCAATTCTCGGTCGCCGACACTCTTGATCATACATGATAGAGTTTTAGGCCTTATTTGTTTATGTGTGCATTCATTTCATATTGAATTGTGCAACTTCGCCTCTCGGCCATCATGCATTGAAATGCGCGATTGGTGGCCCGAGGGTCGAGAACTACACTCCCTTGAGTTCATGACATGATAGGGAGGGTGGTTGTGCACACATACCTTGCAAATACATTGCCATGCCCTTTCTTGCTCTCTGTTGTAGCAAACTGAAATTCAGTAGCAACAACTGGTCGGCCAGCTAGAAACACTAGCTGGCCGACCACTTTTTCTGGCTTTCAACATAGAAAGTGGTCAGCAGGTGGCTGCAGACACTAACAACTGGTCGGCAGCATCCCTAGAGGTCCCCAAGGTGGAGTTTAAGCTTTCTGGAGCTTGGTGCAAGTTTCTGAGAGCAGTTGCAAATAGAGGCAAATTGGGGCATCGCGACGGATTTCCGAACGAGGCGACCAGGCATGCATGCATTCTTCCCTCTGAGGGCACCTTTGTTTACTGCTTTACTTAGCTAGTTTATGCTTTGGTAATGTAATTTAAGTAGTTAATGCATTTAGCTGCTTAATTGTTTTGTAATAGTTAGTTAACTAGGATTAGTTAATTAATTCGTTGTGTAATAATTAGTTTAATTAGCTTAGGTTAGCTAGTTAGCTTCTTATTCGGTCCCTCCCTCGAGAGGGCTAATTGTTGTAATAAGCGTGCATGTGTATGATGCATGTCTTCCAACCTCCATTTCTTTCTCCCTTTTACTTAACCGCTTATGATGGTTAGTTTTAGGGCATATTTTGATTAGCATACCTTATGCTTCGCATGTTTGCATCATTCATCTGTATTGCATGCACCGGGCTTGGCGCATCATACTAACTACATTGTATTTCAATACATTTACTTGAATACGTGTTCAACAGCATGTTATCAAGTTGCATTCACATGACATCTTAGAATAGCCGAGCCTATTTCGAGTTGCATTTCGCGTGTGTTGCATTAGTCATCTTAACATGAACTAGGATCATGCATGATTTCTAACTAGTTCTTTGTTTTGGCTCGGAGTACACTGTGAATATTTACTCTTTAGCATACTACATGTGTGTTAATGTTGCCATGTTAGAATGCTTGCCATGAGGCTAATTGCTTATTTGTTATAACTGCCTGAATGCCTGTGGGTGAAGGTTGGATTACTTGAATTGGAGCAATTCATCAAATCCTAGTTTTAGCCTACTTGTGAGTAGCAAACTTTAAACCATTTTTGCAAACGGATATGCAATGTTTTGTTCCATATTAGGCGATCTAGTCTATACTTGTATGCTGTGCG
This sequence comes from Camellia granthamiana, assembly GCA_036172215.1. Lineage (NCBI taxonomy): Eukaryota > Viridiplantae > Streptophyta > Magnoliopsida > Ericales > Theaceae > Camellia > Camellia granthamiana. The sequence goes on from CM069907.1 coordinate 65,640,016, forward strand.
CATCACATAGTAAGATTAGCTAACTAACCGGAATAAGAACACATGTGTTTTCAAAAACAAAATATCATGCTTAGTAAAGGCCGATCTTTTGATCGGGCGAGCGGGGGTGCTCATTGCATGACCTTCCCCTCTCGTACCCATGTTCCCGAGCCGAGGCAACTTTGGTGATGGTGTACACGTGGCCTTTGGCACGAGTTAGGGTTTCCTAAATTTTTCAAAAATAAAATATTTAGGCGGCAACTCTGTATCTGGCAAAGTAGTCCATGTTTGGCACTTCTTTATTAAAATTAGTTTTCCAAAACGATATGCCAGATTTGGACTCTTTGGTGATTTATCAATCTTGCATTGCACTTTGCAAGATTAGATTGAGAACCGTGACATTGAGTCCGAACTGTAGTAACTCAGAACAAAACGAGATTTGTGCCCTCGCAGGCGCGGAGCTCGGAGAGTTCCCGGGAGCGCGTCTACAAGACCCCATGAAGTCGAACAATGTCCCTAACATAAAGATCGGCAAGATAATCTACTGAGTCACTCATGCGCATAGGTACAAAGTGTGTCGACTTAGTTAACCGGTTGACTATCACCCACACGGCATCATGACCTCGTTGAGTCCTCGGAAGACCCACAACAAAATCCATCATGACATGCTCTCATTTCCACTCAGCTATAGGTAAGGGTCGTAACAAACCCGCTGGTCGTTGGTGTTCGGCTTTCCCTTGTTGATAAGTAAGGCACCTTGAAACAAACAAGGCTACATCTCTTTCATCCCTCTCCACCAAAACTGGAAGCTAAGGTCATGGTACATCTTTGTGCCTCGCCGGTGTACCGCAAGGCATGAATGGTAGAACTCTCAGGGTACCTCCTCCCTACAAGATTCTAGCATGAAAAGACTATCCAAATACCTCACACTCGAGTCAGAGTACATGTTCAAGCCCTTTTCTACCTTCCCACTAGATATCTTCCCTCGGATAGCCTCAACTTCACGATCATCCCTTTATGCTTCTATAACTCGGCTCACTAATGTAGGCTGTGCAACTACAGTGAACAAAACGGCCGACTCAATGGACTCACTAAGATACAAGTCGAACTCGTCAATAGCACCCAGCATCTCCCATTCCTGGATGGCAATACTAGCTACATAGCTTACGGATTTCTTACTCAAGATGTCGGCCACTATATTGGCCTTCCTTGGATGATGGTGCAACTCGAAATCACAATCCTCCATAAACTCCATCCACCTCATCTGTCTCAAATTCAAATTTTTTTGTGAAAACAGATACTTCAGACTCTTGTGATTGGAAAACGCCTTAAATCTCTCACTATAGAAGTAGTGCTTCTAAATTTTTAGGGCAAAAATCACTGCCGCTAGTTCTAAGTTATAAGTAGGATAGTTTCTCTCATGAGTTTTCAACTACCATGAACTGTATGCTACCACATTCCCTTCTTGCATCAACACAAAAACCAAACCTTCCTGTGACGCATCACAATAAACTGAATAAACCAAATCCCTTTCCGGAATAATCAATACTAGAGCAGTGGTGACTCTAACCTTAAGCTCTTGGAACGACTTTTCACATGTCTCACTGTACACAAACTTCACCCCCTTCCTCATCAATCTAGTTAATGGTGAGGCTAATCTAGAGAAGTCTTTCACAAAATGTCGGTGATACCCAGCTAAGCCCAAGAAACTCCGGATCTCAAAGGCATTCTTAGGTTGTTCCCATTCTTGTACTGCCTCTATTTTAAAAGAGTCTATCGTCACTCCTTCCCCAGATACCACATGGCCTAAGAACTTAACTTTTTTTAACTAGAACTTGCACTTCCTGAACTTAGCATACAAATAGTAGGCTCTAAGTAACTTAAGCATGACTCACAAGTGTTCCTCGTGTTCCTCGTGTTCCTCCTCGGAGGGTGAGTAGATCAAGATGTCATTAATAAAGAAAATCACAAAATGGTCTAAGAACTTCTGAAAGATTCGATTCATTAAATCTATAAACGAAGCCAGTGCATTGGTTAGCCCAAAAGGCATCACTAAGAACTCATAGTGGCCATACCGTGTATGGAATGCTGTTTTCTGAATATCCTCCTCCTTCACCCTTAACTGGTGATAGCTCGATCTCAAGTTAATCTTACAAAAGCAACAAGACCCCTTCAACTGGTCAAACAAATCATCTATACAAGGTAATGGGTACTTGTTCTTAACAGTTATTCGATTCAGCTTCCGGTAATCAATACACAGTCGCAAAGTGCCATCATTCTTCTTAGTAAAGAGAGCTAGTGCTATCCAAGGTGATGTTTTAGGGCAAATAAAGTCCTTATCTAACAACTCTTGGAGTTGAATATTTAACTCATACAATTCGGCGGGTGCAAATCTATATGGTGCCATGGAAATCAGTGCCGTGCTAGGCACTAAGTCAATGAAGAACTCGATCTCCCAGTGGGGTGGCAAACTAGTAAGATCTTTAGAAAAATATCTAGGTATTCACAAACTACCTTCAGCAATTCAACTCAGACTTCTTCACTGTCACTAACCAAGAGAGTTACAAGAAGATAACTAAGCTCACCCCTACCATGAGGGTCATAAACTGGCAATAAAACTCTATCAGCTCGGTCCCCTAGAAAATAAAAATAGTGACCACTCGAGGTGTACACTGTAACTCTCTGATGGTAACAATCTATAACAGTATGGTACGAAGACAACCAACCCATGCCTAAAATGATGTCGAAACCCAACATGTCTAACAATACAAATGCAAAAGGAAGTCGACGCCCGACAACCTCTATCTCACAACCACAATATCCCTAGTTCAAGTTAACCTTATCTCCAACTAGAGACTCTACCCTGAGCGGAGATGCTAATTGAGCCACTTCTAATCCCAAAACTGATGCAAATGTAGACAAAATAAAGGAATGAGATGCATCAGTATCAATCAATACATTGGCAATATAATTGAATGACAAAAAGTTACCTCTCATAACAGAGGGTGCTCGCAACTGATCTAGCGTGGTAACAACATACACACGCCTGGTGGGTCTCTACTTTACCTGCTCACCCCTCGGAGCATAAGATTGATACACTGATTGAGCCAAAGAGGCTCTCTGTATGGCCTTCGAGGCCTGTGCTGACCGGGTAGGCTGATGGCTCTATGTTTACCTCGAACTAGACGCACCAAATGTGCCACTTACCTAAGGAAAAAACCTCTTCAAGTGCCCTGATTGCCCATACTGATACCAAGTAGGCAGTTGCCATCTTCTTTGACTCTGGCTTTGTGGACGAGCCGTAAATGGTGCAGACTGTTGCCCTCATTCTCTCTGCGGGCAAACTAAAAACTTGTGGCCCAACTGACCACACTTAAAGCAAGTGATCCCACCCTGACTACACTTTCCTGAACTAGAACTCAGTACAGGAAAAGTGGATCGGAACTGTGCTTCATGGGACTGCTGTGGAATGGAACCCCTCTACCTCTTGTTGTCCCATGTCTCCCTCTGAACTTCCTAATTCCTCTCCTTGGAGCCCCTCATCCTCTCCTCCTTCGCCTGAATCATGGTCTCTACATGAGCCACCATTTCCACAAGACGACTGTAATCCCTAATCAAAGACTCGACCACCTTGAAAAGGAGCCTGGTCCTTAACTTTTTCTCAAACTTGATGCAACGGCGTTCTCTGTCGCCACAAGCTCTAGTGCAAACTTAGAGAGGCTAATAAAAGCTGTCTCAAACTCTGCTATTGGCGTGTTTAGTTGCTTGAGCTTCAAGAATTGATCCCTCCACTTTTCCCTAGTAGTGGGAGGCAAGAACTTGTCTTGGAAGGCGTTGACAAAGGCCTCCCAAGTCACCCTAATTTGCCCACGTGCATACTTTTACCATTGACCCCGTATCTCTCTTCAGCTGGAAGGATACCAAGGTCACCCTTAATCCATTGTCGTCAATGCCACGCATCTCGAACATCTTCAGCATCTGTTCAAGTCACTCATCTGCCTTTAGTGGCTCATTCGGGTCCCCCAAAAACTCATCCGGATTCGACCGGAAGAACTCCCTCTTCAGAAAAGATAGCCCTATCTCAGCAATATGGACCTGGACTTGATTCTCAACTCTGAGAATCTCCATGGATTCTCTCAAAGCACCAGCCATTTCCCAGGCCAAAGCACCCATGGCTTGTGGACCTGTTGGCTCGGCCATGTTGGCCTGACCAACTCCATCTTCTTACGCCAGAATTTTATCCGGTATTGGCACTTCCTGTAGCCTAGGCTTACCACACCTACCACCACAACGTCCATGTCTTAACATCCTAATAATGGTAACATAACAGATTAGCACATTCACAAATGTGTCGAAGTTAATTCACTCACGTCCTAATGCAGTGGACAACAAATAATTCAATCACATAAGCACCTAATCATATAAACACAAATGAACTTCCTTTCTAGATAGTGACCGTCCCACAACATTGCCAAAGTTCCAGTTAGAAATAGCAGTGATCATGTGCTCTTCTAACAGAACTTCTAGGAACTCGTAGACCTAATCAATATCTAAGAATTTAAATCCCATACTCATTTAGTCACATAAGCATGTTATCACATAGCATACTAAATCTATTTCTAATATGATCTAGCAAAAGAACTAATTGTGGTAAAAACTACATCCTACAATCCCAAGGTATTCAAACCTGGTAGCTCTGATACCAAGTTGTGACGCCTTGAAATAAATAACATTAACCCATCTCATAACATTGCTACAATTGATCAACAATATCACATCTTCTATTCATTATATCTTTGATCATTACAAAAGATGGCATATGCGATATACATTCATAAATCCTAGATGCTGAATGTATAGCATATAACATGGATACATGAGTTAAAGTAAATACAAAACCAAACAATTATATGCCCTAATGGTTACAACTTTCCAAGTCGATGCTTGGGTACAACAAAATGAGTTTAAACTCAATACAAGTAAAGCCCTAGGCTTAAACAAAAATAATTACATCAATAAACAAAAATGAAGCCCTTAGCTCCAAGTCCTCCTAAACTATGTCCTTGGTGGAGGCATATCATCAGCACCTGAAAGTTATTTTCCATATATGGGTGAGTCAAAGCCCAATAGAGATACCCTAACACAACATATGAATCTTAGCAAAATTATAAGGTGAATGCACATGCATGCCTTTTGTCAAACATTCCTGGTTTTCCATCTCAAAATAATGCAATGCCAGATTATGAATCAATTCATTAGAATAATCCTTTTATAGCAGAAAACAGGGTAGTAGATACAAAACACTGGAAATCTCTATGTACGTGTCTACCAGTAAGCTATACAAGTATTACCAAAGTCATTTTACCGGTACTAACCGAAAGGATTGGTACCTAACCGCAAGGATCGGTACCTAACCGTGCGGGTTTCTAGACTTTCACTAAGGACACACAAGCCAACATCACGGTCATAACCACATCCCCTAACCAGATTTACCAAAGGTATTCACCCATCTTTCTCAAAACCAACACATTTACAATGTTTAATAAGAAATGATGCTCAATGCACAATGTATGAGAAATTAGTTTCAATTTAACCTAATCCTCATGCAATGTCTACAAGAATCAAGACTATCCTCCACCAATAACCCAAAATAGATATTTCTATTCAACTGATAATTTACAATCAAAAGATATAATTTCATCATTTACAATGGGAGTGATATTACATATCTAACTCCACCATCATCATCAACATAAGCATTGTTCCAATCTCACAAAACCCAACATCAATTTTCATTTCCTTTCACAAATCCAAATACCCAAAATTTAGGGCAAAACCCCCTTTTCTTACAAATTCAATTTTAAGAAGGGATATCCACCATTTTAACATATCTTACCCATAAACACATTCCCACAACTATTTTCAAGAACCCATTTGGAAAACCCTCTTTTGATTTCAAACTCACACCCTAGATTTTTCCAAAAATTCCCAAATCAATAACCCTTTTCAAAGAGCAAATAACTAAGCGAAAAATCATATAAAAGAGCTAAAGAAAATCCCTACCTCAAAGTAGAAGAAAAGAGGAACAATTGTGGAACTTGATGGAGCCAAACACACTAACTTCTCCGATTACAACGAAGCCCTTAACGTGCTTAACGTTTTTCTCCAACGAATTGAGAGTATTTAGAGCTAGAAAGTAAGAATTAGAGAGAGAGAGAGAGAGAGAGAGAGAGAGAGAGTGAAGATCTAGGATTTTGAAATGTTTAGAGAGAGAAAGAGGTGAAAAAGTGACTGAAAATGGCCTTCTGTCGGACTAATATACGCACAGACTGTAACGCCCTCAAAATAAACCCACAATATACACAATATTCACATGCATTGATATAAGAAAACAAAACATTATTCCATTCATCAGAGTATTCTTATTGAAAAACATCACATGTAACATCAAAAGTAAATGCCCTACGGGCTTACAACTTTCCAAGCCAACACTTGGACACAAAATGTGAGTACTAACTCAACTACAAATTAAGCCCTTGGCTTGAGTTTACATGTAATATCAAATAATAACTAACTAAAACAAGTCTTCAAATCCAAATCCTTCCAAGCTAAGTCCTTGGAAGTAGCATATCACCTGGACCTGAAAATGATGTTCCCATATAGGGTGAGCCACAGCCCAGCAGAAATATACTAAACCAAATATAAGAATTGACTAAAGCAATAGCATTGGATAGATGGTTAACACTTATAAATCAATTACATCACAATACAGTTTCATGACCACTATGTCCATGATACGTTTCACTTTCCATTATTTACCCAATTTTCCATTTATACAAACGTGGCTCAGAACCTGGCCAAACAATAAACTGAGGCTACATCTTATATTAATATTACTTCCAATATCGACAATTTAAGTGAGATTAAGGCTCAAACTAAAACACTCCCATAAATCGATAAGTACACATATTTGCTGTACTAATGGAGTCCATCCCCTTTCTCCTCCCAAACAGGTTTGAGAGTCCATCCCCTATCTTCCCTCAAACCATGGAGTACATCCCCTATCTCCTCCCAAATAATATGCGTATACAATGTATTTAACACTTGTCATATACAATATTCAATCAATACACGTATTTGCTGTATTAATTCAACTGTCATATTCAATGACGTATTCAATGTGATTAGTTTCAGTTTTCCCTAATCAGCATGCAATGTCTACAACAATCACGACTATCCTCCACCGATAGCCCAAAACAGTTATTTCTAAACAAGAAATAAATGTATCAACAAATATAAACTCAACATTTTCATAGGTGAGTGATTAAACTATCCAACTACACCATTTAATCTCATAATTCCCCAATTTCAAGAATTAAACTTAATTCCACATTTTTCTCTAAATTAATTATGCAAATTAATTTATTACAACAATTAGGGCTTTTCCCCCTTTTCTCGAAATTAACCCTAAGGTTCAATTTTCTCAATTTAATACTATCAATGTCATTTTTCATGACTTCCAAACACATGAAGTTTAATATATAAAAATTCCCTTTTTCTCAAATTATAAATCAAACCCTAAAAATTACCAAACGACACCAACATATCAAAATGACCAAAACTTAGGACAAAACCTATAATATGGAGTAGGATATCCCTACCTCGAAGTGAAGAACTCAAATGGAGTTGATGACCCAAAATCCAAAGTGCTCCAAACCGCCAAACTCTCAAATTAAAACAAAGCCCTCGCGACCCTCTATCTTTTTAACAAAGAACCTAGGGTAGAAACACCCTAAAAATAGATGAAACCTAAGAGAGAAGGTGTGTAGCGGGAGAAAGAACACGGACCTAGGGTTTTGAAATCAAAAGAGGATAAAAAAAATGAATTCTTCCCCGCTGCTGCGTATTTAAATATAACAGGCTCGCTCGAGCGAAGACTTGGTCGCTCGAGTGACCAGACACAAGAAATCTCGCTCGAGCGTAGAAAGTCTCGCTCGAGCCAAAAACTCGAAGCTTCAGGTCTGTAACCCAGAAGCACGCTCGAGCGATGAAATGCTCGCTCGAGCGAAGAACTCGAAAACATACACCTCGCTCGCTCGAGTAAAGGAAATCTCGCTCGAGCCAAGAAATGCAACACTCAGGTCTAAACCCAGACGCAGTCGCTCGCTCGAGTGAAGAAACACTGGCTCGAGTGACGAACCAAAAACAAAAAGCTCGCTCGAGCGACAAACTGCTCACTCGAGCGAAGGGCCAAAATTCTGGGCAGCAACCATTTGTTCCCAAACACAACCAACCTGTAACAAACTTGCCCAACACATCCTATAACTCAAAAACAAAGAAAGGAATGACGGAAACAAGACATAAATCATACAACAAGGGGTAAAACCCGGGATCGCTATAACCTCCCCCCCTTAAGGAATTTCGTCCCCGAAATTTAGTGCAAGTTTTCAAAAATAGGTTTTTCTCAATTTCCAACAATATAACATTTCAATATTCAATAACTTGACCCATAACTGGTCATTCCATCTCTTACCAAGAGGCATTTCACAATATGTAAAATAATATATATTTCAACTTGCACTATCATTATGCAATTTCCTTTCAATTTCAACAGTTTTCAATATACATGATTCCCATTTCCATATCATATTTAATTTCATGATATAACTCCATTTCTATAACATATTAAACATATGCAATGTTATAACAAACTTCCAATCTAAGGCAAGTTTGAAGATTCTTCCATTAAACCAAAACATTCTTAATGTTTTACAACTCAAGACATATATAATGCTCTTAAAGTTAAATAATATGACAAAATATCAATACATGATTACACATCAACAAATATGTCCGGATATTTCTCACGGACTTCCAACTCACGTTCCCAAGTGGCTTCCTCCACTCCGTGGTGTTTCCACAAAACTTTTACCAAGGGAATGGTCTTGCCTCGCAAGACTTGATCCCGCTTATCCAAGACCCGAACCGGCCTCTCCTCATACGAGGCATCCTCATCTACCTCTAAGTCGGTCCAATCCAATACATGCGATGGATCCGGCTCATACTTCCGAAGCATACTCACATGAAACACGTCATGAACTCCGGACAACTGCGGTGGCAAAGCTAAACGATAAGCAACCTCGCCAATCCTTTCAAGGATCTCAAAAGGGCCAATAAACCGAGGGGACAACTTCCCGCTCTTCCCAAACCTCATCAATCCCCGCCTAGGTGATATCTTTAGAAAGACATGATCACCCACCTCAAATACTAAAGGCCTCCTCCTACGGTCGGTATAAGATTTCTGACGACTCTGGGCTGTAACAAGCCTCCTACGAATAAGCTCAACTTTTTCCGTCGTTTCCCTTACCAACTCCGGACCCAACAAAGGTGCATCACCCACCTCGGCCCAACAAACTGGAGACCTACACGGTCGGCCATACAAGGCCTCAAACGGTGCCATACCGATACTAGACTGGAAACTGTTGTTGTAGGCAAACTCCACCAAAGGCAAGTGCCTCTTCCACGACCCGCTAAAATTGAGAACACAACCCCGAAGCATATCCTCAAGGATGTGAATAGTACGCTCGGACTGCCCATCAGTCTGAGGATGGTAAGCCGTGCTAAAGGTCAACTTAGTGCCCAAGGCACTCTGCAAACTCTGCCACAATCTAGCAGTAAAACGAGGATCTCTATCTGAGACGATCGTCACTGGGACCCTGTGCAATCTCACTATGTCCCGGATATATAAGTCGACAAGATGATCTACCGAATCTCCCACGCGCATAGGGATAAAGTGCGCCGTTTTAGTCAACCAGTCTATAACCACCCAAATAGCATCACTACCCCGCTGAGTCCTCGGAAGACCTACAACGAAGTCCATAGTGACATGCTCCCACTTCCACTCGGCAATAGGCAAAGGTTGTAACAAACCCGCTGGCCTTTGATGCTCAGCCTTCACTTGCTGACAAGTAAGGCACTTACACACGAAGATTGCCACATCTCTCTTCATACCCCGCCACCAAAACCGGCGACCCAAATCACGGTACATCTTAGTGCCTCCCGGATGCACCGCAAAACGTGAATGATGAAACTCTCGGAGTACCTCCTCTCGGCAAGACTCCGGCACAAACAAATGGTCTCGGTATCTCACACTCAGGTCCGGATACACAGACAAACCCTTCTCAACCTTCCCATTAGAGATCTTCTCTCGGAGGGATTCTACCTCAAGGTCGCCTCTCTGTGCCTCTAACACTCTAGTCACAAGTGTAGGCTGCGCAACAACAGAAAACAAGGCCGCAGCCTCAACGGATTCGCCCAAAGACAAGTCAAACTCGCCAAGTGCACCCAACATCTTCCACTCCCGAATGGCTATACAAGCTACATCACTAATGGATTTTATGCTAAGGGCATCGGCCACAACATTGGCCTTCCCCGGATGATACTGCAACTCAAAGTCATAATCCTCAATGAACTCCATCCACCTCCTCTGCCTCAAGTTCAAGTCTTTCTGTGTAAACAGATATTTCAGACTCTTATGATTCGAGAACACCTCGAATTTCTCACCATATAGATAGTGCCTCCAAATCTTCAAGGCAAAAATCACGGCTGCTAACTCTAGGTCATGTGTAGGGTAATTCTTCTCGTGTATTTTCAACTGACGTGATCCATAGGCTACTACTTTCCCCTCTTGCATCAACACACAACCCAAACCCTCTCGTGAGGCATCACAATAGACTGCATAACCCAACCCTCTCTTCGAAATAATCAAGACCGGAGCGGTGGTCAATCTAACTTTCAGCTCTTGGAACGACTTTTCACAAGTCTCACTCCATACAAATTTGACTCCCTTCCGAGTCAGTCTAGTCAACGGCGAAGCTAACCTGGAGAAATCTTTCACAAACCGTCGGTAGTACCCAGCTAATCCCAGAAAACTGCGGATCTCAAACACACTTTTAGGCTGTGCCCAATCTTGTACTGCCTCAATCTTGGATGTATCAACAGACACTCCTTCCCCAGAAACCACATGGCCTAAGAACTTGACTTCTCCTAGCCAGAACTCACACTTCCCAAACTTGGCATAAAGCTTATGGGCTCTAAGTAACTCAAGCACCACTCTTAAGTGCTCCTCGTGCTCTTCCTCGGAAGGTGAATAGATAAGAATGTTGTCCACAAAAACGACCACAAAATGATCCAAGAATTCCTGGAAGATCCGGTTCATCAAGTCCATAAAGACTGCCGGTGCATTGGTGAGCCCAAATGGCATCACCAGAAACTCATAATGGCCATACCGCGTACGGAATGCCGTCTTCGGAATATCTGCCTCCCTGACTCTCAACTGGTGGTAACCCAATCTCAAGTCTATCTTAGAGAGACAATGGGAACCCTTCAACTGGTCAAACAAATCATCTATACGGGGCATAAGGTACTTATTCTTGACCGTAGCCCGATTCAACTTCCGGTAATCAATGCAAAGTCTCAAGGCACCATCTTTCTTTTTAGCAAAGAGGGCCGGTGCTCTCCACGGTGAAACACTAGGGCGAATGAAGCCCTTATCTAGCAACTCCTGGAGTTGAATCTTCAACTCGCTCAACTCGGCTGGGACAAAACGGTAAGGTGCCATAGAAATTGGCACCGTGCCTGGCACTAGATCAATAAAGAACTCGATCTCTCGATGGGGTGGCAAACTGACAAGATCCTCGGGAAAGACGTCCGAGTACTCACAAACCACACTCGGCAATATGGTCTGGGTCTCATCACACTCACTACTCATAAAGCTAGCAAGTAAACCACTAAGCTCGTTCCACCCTCGCGGATCATACACCGGTGGCAACACACTACCAACCCGATCCCCCAGAAAATGAAAACACTCCCCGCTCAAGGTACAAACTGTGACCCTCTGGCGGTTGCAGTCAATAACAGCTCGGTATGACGATAACTAGTCCATACCCAAAATAACATCAAAACCCGACATAGGCATAACCACAAAAGGAAATGGAAGTCGGCAGTCGGCGACCTCTATATCACAATCCCGACATCCTTGTCTCAAAATCAACTCACCCCCAACAGGTGATATAACACAAATAGGAGATGCTAACTACGCCAACTCCAACCCCAAAACAGATGCAAATGCAGCAGAGATAAAAGAATGAGATGCACCCGTATCAATCAATACACTAGCAACCGAGTTGCAAAACAAGAAGGTACCTCTCACTACTGATGGGGCAGGCACAAGATCCTGCGCGGTAACAGCATACACGCGCCCTGACGGTCTCTGATCTACCTGCTCACCCCTAGGAGCATAAGACTACTGCGCAGATTGGGACGATGAAGCCCCCTGATTGGCCCTCGAGGCCTGAACTGACTGAGCTAGCTGAAAACTCTGCCTCTGCCCAGATGCACCAGATGTGCCACTCAACTGCGGGCAAAACCTCTTAAGGTGCCCCGCCTGACCACACTGATAACAAGACAGTGGCTGACCCCTGCCCTGACTCTGGTTCTGCGGTCTAGCTGAAGATGAAGCAGCTCTCTAACCTCCTCCCTTCTGCGGGCAAGCTGGAGACTTGTGACCCAGTTGGCCACATTTAAAACAAGTCACGTCTCCCTGGCTACCTTTCCCAGGACCTACACTCGGCACTGGAAAAGTCGATCTAGTAACACTACCCTGAGACTGCTGAGGGGTAAAACCTCTCTGTCTCCTGCCATCATTCTGACCATCCTGACTCCTCTTGGAGCCCCTCTGCCTCTCCTCCTCCTCCTGCATCATGATCTCCATATGGGCTACAGCATCCACCAGACGCCCATACTCTCGGGTCATAGAACCCCCAACTCTTATCTTAAGGCCATGCCTCAACTTCTTCTCGAACTCTAAACAATGGCGTTCCTCAGACGCCATAAGCTCAGGTGCAAACCTGGACAAACTGGTAAATGCGGCCTCAAACTCAGCCACAGAAGAACTCAGCTGCTTAAGCTGGCAGAACTGCTCCCTCAACCTCTCCTTAACAGCTAGAGACAGGAACTTCTCCTGGAAAGCGTCAACAAAGGCCTCCCAAGTCCCTCGTATACGGCCTCTCGTGAATTTCCACCACTGACCCGCATTCCCCTTAAGCTGGAAAGATGCCAAGGTCACCTTCAGAACCCCGTCCTCGATGCCAAGCATCTCAAACGTCTTCGTTGTATGTTCGAGCCATTCATCTGCCTTAAGCGGCTCTTTTGGATCACCCACAAACTCGTCCGAGTTAGACCGGAAGAACTCCCTTTTCAGAAATGCAGGCCCCGCATCTACAACATGAACCTGGGCTTGATTCTCAGCCCTGAGAATGCCCACGGACTCCCTGAATGCCCCTGCTATCTCGCAGGCTAAGGCACTCATAGCCTGCTAACCCGCTGGCTCAGCCACATTGGCCTGACCAACACCCTCCTGCTGCTCCGGAACCTCATCCGGTATGGACATCTCCTGCCTACCACGCCTACCACACCTACCACGTCCACGTCCTCGTCCTCGTCCTGACATCCTAATAAAGGTAACAAAGACGATTAATACGTTAGCACATTAATAAATGTGCCGAAGCTATAACACTCGCGTCCTAATGCATTGGACAACAGTAATTCACTCCACGTAAGCACATAATCACATAAGCACCTACGAATTTCATTCCTGGATAATGACAGTCCCAAGGCGTTGCTAGAGTTCCAGTTGGAAACAGCATTGATCAAGTGCTTTTCCAACAAGACTCATAGAAACTCAAGGATCCAATCAACATCCTAGAAATCAAATCCCATACCCAAATAGTCATATAAGCATGTTATCAAATAAACACATACTATCATACATAAGTCTCTAACAAGCGAGACAAACCCATTGTGATACTAATCACTTGCCACGTACCCAAAGTATTCAAACCCGGTACGCTCTGATACCAAGTTGTAACGCCCTCAAAATAAACCCACAATATACACAATATTGACATGCATTGATATAAGAAAACAAAACATTATTCCATTCATCAGAGTATTCTTATTGAAAAACATCACATGTAACATCAAAAGTAAATGCCCTACGGGCTGCCACGCCAACATTTGGACATAAAATGTGAGTACTAACTCAACTACAAATTAAGCCCTTGGCTTGAGTTTACATGTAATATCAAATAATAACTAACTAAAACAAGTCTTCAAATCCAAATCCTTGCAAACTAAGTCCTTGGAGGTAGCATATCACCTGGACCTGAAAATGATGTTCCCGTATAGGGTGAGCCACAACCTAGCAGAAATATACTAAACCAAATACAAGAATTGACTAAAGCAATAGCATTTGATAGATGGTTAACACTTATAAATCAATTACATCACAATACAGTTTCATGACCACTATGTCCATGATACGTTTCACTTTCCATTATTTACCCAATTTTCCATTTATACAAACGTGGCTCAGAACCTGGCCAAACAATAAACTGAGGCTACATCTCATATTAATATTACTTCCAATATCGACAATTTAAGTGAGATTAAGGCTCAAACTAAAACACTCCCATAAATCGATAAGTACACATATTTGCTGTACTAATGGAGTCCATCCCCTTTCTCCTCCCAAACAGGTTTGAGAGTCCATCCCCCATCTTCCCTCAAACCATGGAGTACATCCCCTATCTCGTCCCAAACAATATGCATATACAATGTATTTAACACTTGTCATATACAATATTCAATCAATACACGTATTTGTTGTATTAATTCAACTGTCATATTCAGTGACTTATTCAATGTGATTAGTTTCAGTTTTCCCTAGTCAGCATGCAATGTCTACAACAATCACAACTATCCTCCACCGATAGCCCAAAACAGTTATTTCTAAACAGGAAATAAATGTATCAACAAATATAAACTCAACATTTTCATAGGTGAGTGATTAAACTATCCAACTACACCATTTAATCTCATAATTCCCCAATTTCAAGAATTAAACTTAATTCCACATTTTTCTCTAAATTAATTATGCAAATTAATTTATTACAACAATTAGGGCTTTTCCCCCTTTTCTCGAAATTAACCCTAAGGTTCAATTTTCTCAATTTAATACTATCAATGTCATTTTTCATGACTTCCAAACACAAGAAGTTTAATATATAAAAATTTCCTTTTTCTCAAATTATAAATCAAACCCTAAAAATTACCAAACGACACCAACATATCAAAATGACCAAAACTTAGGACAAAACCTATAATATGGAGTAGGGTATCCCTACCTCGAAGTGAAGAACTCAAATGGAGTTGATGACCCAAAATCCAAAGTGCTCCAAACCGCCAAACTCTCAGATTAAAACAAAGCCCTCGCAACCCTCTATCTTTTTAACAAAGAACCTAGGGTAGAAACACCCTAAAATTAGATGAAACCTAAGAGAAAAGGTGTGTAGTGGGAGAGAGAACACGGACCTAGGGTTTTGAAATCAAAAGAGGATAAAAAAAATGAATTCTTCCCCGCTGCTACGTATTTAAATATAACAGGCTCGCTCGAGCGAAGACTTGGTCGCTCGAGTGACCAGACACAAGAAATCTCGCTCGAGCGTAGAAAGTCTCGCTCGAGCCAAAAACTCGAAGCTTCAGGTCTGTAACCTAGAAGCACGCTAGAGCGATGAAATGCTCGCTCGAGTGAAGAACTCGAAAACATACACCTCGCTCGCTCGAGCGAAGGAAATCTCGCTCGAGCCAAGAAATGCAACACTCAGGTCTAAACCTAGACGCAGTCGCTCGCTCGAGTGAAGAAACACTGGCTCGAGCGACGAACCAAAAACAAAGAGCTCGCTCGAGCGACAAACTGCTCGCTCGAGCGAAGGGCCAAAATTCTGGGCAGCAACCATTTGTTCCCAAACACAACCAACCTGTAACAAACCTGCCCAACACATCCTATAACTCAAAAACAAAGAATGGAAGGATGGAAACAAGACATAAATCATAACTGACACCCACGGAACCAAGTCCGGATCACTATACAATAAGGGGTAAAACCCGGGATCGCTATACAGACCGCTCGAGTGATGGGCACAATAAGTGATACCACTCACCAGAACCATCGCTCGAGCACACAATGACCCCCTCTCAAAAGTTCATACCTACAAAAGACTGCTCGAGAAGGACCGCTCGAGCGAAGATATCAAACTTCCAATAGTTTTGTAGACTGTTAAAGACCGCTCGAGCACAAGAATGGTTGCTGGAGCAAAATTCTAGGCAACAACTACTTGAAAAATGAACTTCCCAACCTGTTTCAAACATATCCAAAACTCCCAATAGCCAAACTCAACAAGCAACAAGATGGAAATGAGATGAACAACAGTTAAGTACATGGATTCTCGGATCCAAAAGCAAGAAATGGGTCGGTCTAAACCAGAATCTTCATATTTATATATTTGTAAAAACTTATGTAATTTTGTGAGGTAACTTATATATATTTATGAGAACTTATGCAAGTGCATATGGCATGCACTTGCACACTTAAGAATTGCCCGTAATGGTTGATTTCTTCTCATTTTGGACTATTTATTGGGATTTGTGTGCTTGGTAGTTGTTAAGTTTTTGGATATGTGTTATGGATTATAATTGTCTAATTCAATACTCCCCTAATTTATTTGTCTATTTTGGAGAATCCAACTTATTAGGGAGATAAACAATCATTAAACATCAATTCAAAATTTAAAATATTTTTACCATAATACCCTTTATTTTGAAATTTAAAATGTGTTTGTACTTATGTATAATGGGTAATTTTGAAAATCTAAAAAATTTCAAGCCCCAAAATAGAAAGTGATCAAATATTTCTAGACAGACCAAAATGGAAAGGTGG
This sequence comes from Camellia granthamiana, assembly GCA_036172215.1. Lineage (NCBI taxonomy): Eukaryota > Viridiplantae > Streptophyta > Magnoliopsida > Ericales > Theaceae > Camellia > Camellia granthamiana. The sequence continues at coordinate 65,656,832 of CM069907.1, forward strand.
ACAAAAAAAATCGGATGTGTGATGACCAATGCGTAGTTTTCCTTGTTCTCTTGGGTTATGTTGGATTTACCTTCGTTAAAATGTCGGATTTCAAAGTGTGGTCCTGTCAACAGTTGAGTTCATTGTTTTTGAGAACTTCTCCACAGAATTTTTCGTTCTTGTTTGTTTCATTTCTGAGTTTTCATTCGTTTCGGAAAGTGCGAGATTGGGTCTGGAGAGTTGGTAGAGAAGCCGAGAACTTTTCGGGCTAGATGGCCAGGGCCGCACATGCGGGGCCTTGAGCTGCACGTGCGGGAGAGGGGCCGCACGTGCGGGAAGAAGGGAAGGGCTGTGTACAACACTGCATTCTATGCAGGTGCAGGAGAGGAAGTGCGGGAGAGACCACATATGTGGGGGTGAGAGCCGCACGTGCGGGAGGCTGCTCCGCACATATGGGAGAGGGCACCGCACATGCAGCTAGACGTGTGTTTTGCCTCTTTTCTTGTGCTTTTCAACTATGTATTGGTCATTGGCCCATTCTCCTCCCATTTTCTGATTATATCTCTCTCTCTCTACAATCTTTTCTCTCTTTTTCTTTCATCTCTCTCTACCCAAACCCTCAAAACTTTGCATTTTCTTTTGATCTCAAGAATCCATTAAGATTTTGGTGCTAGTCCCTTATACCAAAATGATGAGCATATCGAGGGCTACGTCTTGACCGTGGAGATCGAATTTCGGCGAAGTTGATTTTTGGGCTTTTCTCCTGTTCTCTCTTGAGGTAGGGATTTCTTTTATCTTTGTCAATACCTCTTTTATAGATTGACATGTGGTATATTCTATTGCATAAAAACCATGTTGTTATGGATCTTTTGGAAAATCATAAAGGAGGATCTAGGTGTTGATGTGTAAGGTTGAGATTTGGGAAAATAGATTGTTGATTGGGTTAATTTGGGAGAAATGGTTTAACATGTTACGGGTAGAGTGAAGTAAAGCCCTAATTGTTTTTGTAGTAATGCTTAATAGGTGAAAATGGTTGAAATGGTGAGATAATCATGTTGTGAATTAAAGAATTTGATTAATGACTTGGTAATTTAATTGTAATTAAATCGGGTACTGTGATTTTAACATTTACCTTGTGTTGGGTTGATTATATTTGAATATAACGGATGGAAAATTTGCTAAGTGTTAATGGGGAGTTAATCATGAGATTAGGAATTTTAGGCAATGCCCTTGTTGAGTTGGAATTAAGCGGATTGTGACTTTGTTATCCGTGGGTTGAGTTTTTGGTTAAATGAATGAAACGAGTCTCTTTTATTGTACATATTTATGTATATAATTGGTGAATTGCGAATTGGAAATTTTGGAAAATAATTTTGGAAAGATAGAGATGATTGTAACTCTTTTACAAATTAAGAAGGATCCTGGGTCAAAGTTGAAAACCTTGGAACATCATTGTTGTTGTTGAGCTTAATGCCTCATAAGAATGGGATGATTGTATTTCACGCATTAATACATATTGCTTAGAGGTTTGTCCTTGGTCATCGGTGGAGGATGACATTGTGAATGTTGAAATGGTTATGTGTCTGTAGTACACTCAAGTAATCTATGAATGTTGTATAACGTGATGGTTGGAAAATGTGTAATGCGCTAAGAATGAGAGGTACCATTACCTTCCAGCTCGCGCCTGGAGAATTGGCGGAGGTACCATTACCTTCCAGCCGGTGTTTGGTAAATTGACATTTCATTGTGAAAAGATGTATCATTGGCGTATCATGTAACGCCCCGAAATAATTCGACATGAACTACCCACATAACTATTACATCAACTCACTTCCAAAATAGGATATCAACCAGAACCCCTTTACATAAGATCAAATGTTTTACAAAAATAATCTCACATGCGGTTATACATTCATTGATAAACTAGTACATGAATCTATAGCATGTAAAATCATCAAATCAAAATGAATAAAGCCCTCAAGGGCTTACAAGTTCCAAGGCAATAGCCCGTTAGACAAAATGATCTCTCGGACCCATATACATTAGCCCTTGGCTTTACAAAAATTTTACACAAAATATAAGAGCAAAATACTCTTCACAATCACATCTACGCCATCAACTCGGCGGGATCACCACATCTTTACCTGCACCAAATCCCATAGGGGTGAGCATAACGCCTAGTAGAGAATTCTCACAAAGTATATGCAGTTATGCATTTTCCTTAACATAAAAAATAAATAAATGCAATGCCATGCCCAAGCTAATGAATGAGGAAAAATATTCATTTCAATGCACTATTTCAAAATCACCATGTTCTCAATATTATCTTATAATCTCAACAATTTCAAACTTCCAATATTAATTCAATAAGGGTGGTAAATACAACACTGGTAATCCCTAGGCTGGTGTCTGCAAGTAGACTCTACGAGTACTACCAGACTGTCATTTTTACTGGTATTAACCAGAAGGCTCGACACCTAACCGCGCGGTTTTCTGGTCTTTCACCATGGACACTCAGGCCAACTTAACAAAATTCATCTACACCCCCTAACCGGACTTACCACCGTATTTACCCCTTACGCAATTTCATAGTTCACATTATAATAATACCTTTCTTCACAATGTAAATCTCTTTGATTTAAGTTCACAATGCACAATGATCAATGAAGCAACATGCAAAGCAAAGATCTTTTCCATACCTCATAACATTTCTCCATTTTAAATATCTCTACAACAATGTCAACTTTCACATTCTCATATTCTCCTTTCAATATTCATGCACAAAATTAACATGTATCATCAACATCTTGCCACAATTCTCATTTCATATGCCATAACAAATTAGTCTCTCCATAGCTACAAGTGACATATTTCAAACACAAATCCCCAATGTTTACAAATTTCCCACCATTTATGATATCCAACAATTTATCACACACAAGCTTGCATTATTTAAGCATTAGCAATAACATTTAAATAACACTTCCTTCTCATACATCAAGTAAATTTGCCATCTTGGTAAACATTGATAAAAAAAACCCTCTCATTCATCATTTTAACACAAGAAAATAAGAAATTTCAAGACATTTTCCATTTTACCAAAAATCCCCCATTTCTAGGGTTTTCATCAATAGCAAACTTTCATCATTTTCTAATAGAAACTCCATTACACATTTTCCGTGAGTTTAATAGAGAAAGACCCACAAAATAATAGTAAAGAGTTGAAATACAAACTCACATTCAAGGCCCTCTTCATTTTGAAGTCAAAATCAAAGAAATTAACACAAAACTTCAAAACCCTTTTTAAATCAACATTAATCTAGCAAAACTTGTATATATGACTCAAGAAAACCCTACCTCAAAGGCTTGAGAAGGAACAAGATGAAACCCTAGAGTTAGAAGATGAGAGAGAGCCTTGGATTTGCCTCCACCAAATGAAACCCTAGCTTTGGATCTTCAAGATCTTTAGGGAGAAGATAAAGATCTTGACTCAAGATTAGCAAAATCAAAGTGTTTTGGATGTTTGAGGTGTTTTTCTAGAGAGAAGGGAGAGAAATATAGGGTTTAGAGTGAGAGTGAGATATGTATAATGAGTGGTATATTCGGACCAAAACGTTATAAGAAAACAGGGCACAGACTGCCCAGTTGGCCGCTCATACGGCCTTCCCCACTGCTCGAGTGGCCCACCTTGACCGCTCGTGCGGCCCATTCTTTCCGCTCGTGCGGCCTATTCTCTCCGCTCGTGCGCCCTTAGACATAATCAAATTTCTGGGTGTCAAGCTTGGCCGCTCGTGCGGCCCCTCCCACCGCTCGAGCGGCCCAATTCCGCACGTGTGGCCTAGGGCCCCGTACGTGCGGCCCTAGCCCAGTAGCTCACAATTTTAACTTCGTCCTCGGCACCCCGGACTCACCCATGCACCCTCCGAGACAAACAAAATTCAACACTGAAAGAAAAAGAATTAGGAAACCATTTCCGGACACTTTAATTCAACAAGAATAAAAAGAGAACGAAGCAAAGAAAGAAAGAATAAAAGAAAAAGAAGGCCGGTCATCACATATCATGCTAGAGGCAGGTAGAGCGGAAATTTATTTATTATTATTGCTCCGGTATGTTTGTGTATGTCATGGGTTATGATGGTTGTGGTTTTTGGAAGGCCGAATTGCCTAAATTGTAGAAGTACATAGGTGTTGGATGCTTGTTGTGTTTCCTTTTGTACTAAGGGTATACTTGCATGGGCATGAATGTATGGGAAGTAGACGTGAGTAATGTGTTGAGATTGTAAGTAATGTGAAAGATATCGGATATTCGTGAACATGTTTTTGAAAAGTAAAATCGGATGCAAGTCTGAAAAGTGTGAGAAAGTGTAAAGGGTTTTAGGTGAAATTCTTTCTTTCAGAAATTTGTTACTGTCATATAAATCTTGGTAAAAAGGTAATAAGAAGAAAGAATGGTGAATTGCCTACGTTATGGAATGAAATGCATGATTTGAGAAAAAGTACTTATATGCGTATATTTCTGTATAAACCACCACATTATTTATATAGTATGAGACTAAGCATTCATGATTATAGCTATCTATAGGTTGTTATTGTTTAGGATCATGTTGAGATCCCTACTGGATAATATGTTCATCCCACGTTGCTAATCTTTTTTAGGTGAACATGGATAAGTGTTTCAAGGTCATGGATCTTCTTGTCTATTGGCCACGGGGCGTTTTATTTGTGGGCGGAATGCCATTTATGCAAAAGGGTTAAGCCCTTTATCTACTTTTAAGATGTAAGCCTTCGGGCAAATTATTTGGATATGCTCCTATTGCATTCATTTTATATTCGAATGAGAGAATTATTATTCATGTATTCCTTGTACATCTAACGACCTTCTGTATGCTATATCTGAAATTGAATTTATAATAATGGTTTTGGTAATGAAATATGAGTAATAAAAAGTGGGGCGTGACAGGATTAGTCTCCGGAAATTAGTCAAGGTGTGCGCAAACTGGTTCGGATATCCTAAGTTATCAAAATAAATAAATATTTACATAACCACACAAATTAGTATAGATATGTGTGTTGTTATGTGAATCAACATAGAAGCGGCCCCGCTACGTAGCTCGAGAGGCATGGCTCGAGAGTGGCTCGAATTGGTGATTTTGCTGCTCTGCTACGCGGGATACACCTGGTTCTGTTTTGATTTGAAAAACAAAACATAAACGAAGTAGGAGAAAGTTTTGAGCACCGTCTCGTCGTAACCTAGCGGAGCCGTGTGGTCGCTGCTGCTGCTGCTGCTGATCGGAGTGAAAGAGGAGAAAGTTTGTGTGCAAATCGGAGCCTCCACTAACTTCGAACCGGCCTGTTCGTAACCGAGCGAACTGTCTCTTTGTGGTCGCTACTGCTTTTGATCGGAGTGGGAGAGGACGAAGTGGGTGTGCAAATCAGACTCTTCACAGTTGTGGATAAGGTATTTCCTCGCAACTGACATTTACTAAAAAACAGAGTGCAAATCCCTCATAGTATTCCAACATAATTTACTGAAGACAGATAAATGAAAAAGGGGGAAAAGAGTGTGCATCAATGGGAACAAACAATGTAGAACAATTTGACCAACCCCAAAACATAAATGCATGTGTGCGAACTATGTGGCCATGCCTGAAATTTATTTCCCCGCACACACCATCGTTAGCAAGCCATACAATCCATTTCGATTTAAAAATAAATAAATACAGCTGTTCCATAAGCTGCACACATGCCCATAACTCTCAGTCACATTGTCTTAAAACCAGTTAAATGTAGATGGATAATATGCAACACAGCACAAGTGCTGCACAATAAGGAAAGTAGTGTGTTAAAGTTCTGCATCGAAGACAAAAACTGCAGTACTAAGAAGCAAAAAATACAAGACTGATGTTGATAGTGCATCTGGCCAAACAGGGATCACCCAAAGCACAGACTTGGTCACAAATAGAGTGAAATGGTAAAATGTAGTGAAGCCCCAGTAGTTGAATTGAGCCTTATCAAGTCAATGCACTATATTGTGTGACTTATAACCCTAACAACATCAAGAAAGCTAAATTAGTCACATACACCCAAAAGACCTAAAACAACTCAATGTCTATTGTATTAAAATTAAAATTCATTGTAACTAACAATGAATTGTACATGCTTTGCACTCAATGTCTATTAAAATTAAAATTCATTGTACTTGCTTTGAAATTGCAACTAACAATGTCTATTGTATTTAACTTTGAAGCTACAATGGATATTGATTCAAACAATAATTCATTGAATGGGAGTGAGGAAGTTGAAGAAGAGGATAACAATCTTGATATTAACGAAATTGCCGAAGTTGAAGAACCCAAGAAGGGGATGTATTTTACCTCAAAACAAGAAGTGTACGCATTTTATGCACAATATGCGAAACACTGTGGATTTGCTATAGCTTTTAGATCACAAAATCTAACAAGCGATGGGGAAGTGCAGTACTTTGGAATTGAATGTACTCGGGCGAGGTTGAGAACAAAAAGATCAGAAATCAATCCCTTGGAACCATCTTTGTCAACCAAAATTGATTGTAAAGCAAGGGTTAGAGCTAGTCTACAAAACGATGGGAGATATAAGTTAACCACAGTTGTGCTTGAGCACACTCATGATTTAATTCCTGCAGACTCATGGCATTTTTCAATGAATAAAAGGATTCGTACTCCGGTCAAGAGAAGACTAGAAGTGAACGATGCAGCAGGGATTGAGGTGGCGAGGAATTTTCATTCCATAGTTGTTGAAGCAGGGGGATATGAGGCATTAACGTTTGATGAACGAGATGCAAGGAATTACATTGAGAATGCGAGAAGATTGAGACTTGGGTTAGGAGACGCCGAATCGGTTACACTTTATTTCCATAAAATGCAATAACAAAATTCGAACTTCTATTCGGCAATTGACCTTGATGAAGATGGTCGCATGCGAAACTTGTTTTGGGCAGATGCAAGGAGTAGGGCGGCCTATAAAGTGTTTGGGGATGTTGTCTCATTTGACACAACCTATTTGACAAACAAGTATGATATGCCATTTGCTCCGTTTGTAGGAGTTAATCACCATGGACAGTCAATCTTGTTTGGATGTGGGTTGTTATCTAATGAGAACACTGAGACATTTGTGTGGCTATTTAAAGAGTGGTTAAGTTGCATGTCAGATGCTCCTCCAAAAGCAATAATAACTGATCAGTGTAGAGCTATGCAAAATGCCATAGAAATAGTTTTCCCACAGGCTCGACATCGTTGGTGCTTGTGGCATGTGATGAAGAAAATTCCGGATAAACTAAGAGGATATTCACAATATGAAGGCATAAAGGTTGCTTTGCAAAATGTTGTTTATGATTCATTGACGAAAGATGAATTTGAGGAAAATTGGCTTACAATGGTTACAAAATTCAATTTGAATGATAACGAGTGGTTAGGGGTATTATACCGTGAGCGATATAGGTGGATTCCTGCCTATGTGAAAGACATATTTTGGGCTGGCATGTCAAGTACTGGTAGAAGTGAGAGCATGAATGCATTTTTTGATGGGTATGTGAACTCGAAGACTACCTTAAAGCAATTTGTTGAGCAATATGACAATGCCTTGAGAAATAAGGTGGAAAAGGAGACAAAAGCAGATTTCAAATCTCGTAACCAATTGTATGATTGCCTAACAGTGTATCATTTTGAGAAGCAATTTCGTGCAGCGTACACAAATGCAAAATTTAAAGAAGTTCAAGCAGAAATGAAGCGTTTAGTGTACTGTCGTCCGAATCTTACAAAAGAGGAGGGATCAATTTGTACGTATCATGTGAGGGAGGCTATTCTTTTGGGTGAGGGTATGAAGAAAGTAGAATTTATCGTGTACTGTAATTCAATTGAATGTGAGCTCCAATGTATGTGTCGGTTGTTTGAGTTCAGAGGTATTATGTGTGCCCATTCACTGAGTGTGCTCATTGAGAGGTCCATATATGAGGTGCCACATAAATACATTGTCTCGAGATGGAGAAAAGATATGGAACGAGGGTATACATGCATTCCAACCACATATACTAACTTCGGGGCTACTATAAATCCAAAGTTGCATGATTCATATCACAAGACGTTAGATGAGATCCTAGAACTTGCCACCAATGACGATGGTAAACACAAACTGATTCAACTTGGGTTGAGGGAAATCAAGGATCGAGTGAAAACTATTGAATCGGGTACTGCGAGTAATGTGCCATGTACTAGTATTGTACCACCTTCTCATAGTTCACCGAAAAGTCCGCCACGTCTGAATACTACAAAAGCAAGCAACACTCAGAAGGTACTCAGTCCTTTGGTTGCTCGCCGAAGAGGGCGTCCATGTACGAGGCGGAAGGTTAGCAAGGTTGATCAAATAGTTAATCGGTTGAAAAGAAAGAACAAGAAGACTACTCCCGCACAGGTAAATACTTGGCATAGGTTGTTTCGTAACTTTTTGTGGATTCATAGTTGAATGGTTACAATTAGTAATGAAATTGTGTTACTATTTCATATAGGTGCCGGAAGATGAAGCTTACTATTTTCCTTCTATGGTTGGCACACAAGATAGTATGTATGTTCCAGTACGTGTTGAATGGACTTAAAATATTGCAGTTTGCTTCTTGTTGGGTTTTATGTTCATGCTTCAAGTTATTAATAACATTGTCTTCATATATAATCATAAGGTGCCGCACGATGAAGCTTACTATTTTCCTTCTATGGTGGGCACAGAAGACAACATGTCTGTACCGGTACGTGTTCAATATATGAGTACACATTTGTAATGATTAATGTATTGGTCAATATTTTTTTAAATCATTTTGTAATATGTACCTTGTTTTTATAGGCACGGGTTTGCACAATGGGAACGCCGGACAATATTGGAAGCACATCAGGAATGGTCAACAATCTAAGCGGTCAAAGTTCTACAGTACCATCGCTATTGGATCCAAATGCCCCATTTTATTTTTAATGTAATACACTTTTCAATGTATGTTCAATGTAATACACTTTTCAATGTCTGTTATACTATTTTTGTGTGTGTTCAATGTCTGTGTTCTACTATTTTTGTCTCCTTTGATAAACAAGTTCAATGTCTTTGTATGTTCCGGTTCTGTTCAATGGAATACACTGTTCAATGTCTCCTTTGATCAATGTCAGTCTATTTGTCTCCTTTGATCAATGTCTGTGTTCTTTAAATTTTTTCAGTAAACAGGTTCAATTACTGGTCTGTGTTGTTGCAGTAAACAGGTTCAATTCAGTAAAAAGATGTTGCTGCTCTGTTTTGTTCATTACACAGGTTCAACTGGACAGGTTCAGGTACCAGATCCACAAACCTGTGTCAGTTTGTGACTAAAACCTTCATGAACCAAAACACCCAGTGAATTTGTGAATTTGTTCATTACACAGGTTCAACTGGACAGTTTGTGACTAAAACCTGTGTGAATTTGTGTAAAATTGTTGAAACCTGTGTGAGTACAGACCCAAATCTGTGTTAAACCTCTGTGAATGTGTTCAACCTGTGTGAATGTGGTAAACCTGTTTGAAACCTGTGTGAAACCTGTTTTAATTTGTAACTACACCTGTTCAAACAGACATGATCAAACAGACCTGTGTTCAATCCAACAGACTTGTGTTGCAGCCAAATTTGAATTTTGAATCTGTCTGTGAATCTGCCTAAATTGAAACAGATCCATTCTGTGTTCAATCTGCCTGAATGGTGAATCTGTTATGCTTCACATTTTTAACAGATCTGCTGAAACATATCCAGTCCAACACACCTGTGAATCTGCCTTATCTGTGTTAAACCTGTGTTCAATCCAACAGACCTGTGAATCTGCCTTATCTGCCTCAATGCTCAATCTGTTATGATTGTTCATTAAAACATATCCAGTCAAACAGATTCATCATGGGTTCTTATGGTTGCTGAATTAAGGCAAACAAACTCAAATGAGTTAAAGAGGTAGAGTAAGCCATTATAAATCCCTTCAAAGAGAACACTGTTGACCAAACTTATATATGAGCTCCATCCCCCAAAAACCAAATGCTACCTTTGCCTATATGTTATTTATATACAATTACACACACATACAAAGAAAAGTAAAACAAATTCAGTAAGTAGGGAAACCAAGAAAAAAGGTACCCACAAACTATTATCTTATACATAACAATGTAAGTACATCCACAAAAGTCAAAAGTAAGGTGAAAAATGCCCCTGTTCATTCAACAAATTTCACACTTTGTGAAGTTCAACCTGTTCAACCTGGTAATCATTGAAGAAATGCCCCTGTTCATTCAACAAATTTCACACACAGTCAAGTTCAACTTGTTCAACCTATTATACACATTCAACCTGTTAATCATTCAAGACCCTGTTATTCATTCAACACATTTTTCAACATTGTTCCATTCATTCAACACATTTTTCGAACACCCTCTTAATCAATGAAGAACCTGTTAATCAACAGATTTCATGCCAAGTTCATAGCATCAGATTTCACTTGTTTTTTCAAACCATCAGATTTTGAAGCACGAAAAAAAAAAATTACAAAACAAGTAGAAAAGTACATTACAGTCATAGCATGTTCGAAAAACCTAACAGCTGACGGGTTTACATGATAAAGTACAAAACTACAAAAAATAAAATTACATAAGTCATTCTCGTGAGAATTTTCTCCATCTTTTGAAGCCTTCTATCATGCTCACTAACCCTTCTCCTCAGATCATTAATTTCTTCTGTTGTTGAATCTGTCCGAGGTCCAGCAGTGGCACGGATTGTGGAGGTAATGTCGTCATCGTCGTCATCATCTGCGAACCACTGGAAGTAATTGCAGTGTTCGTTCCTACTCTACAATGGACAAGAATCAGTTAATCAATAAAGGACAAAACAAATTTGTAAAAAATAACAGATTCATTTGTATAACAGCTACTTACATATTTTCTTGGGCAAACAAAATAGGCACGTCCTCGATTTCCATTCTCATTGCTTTGTACAACACGCATGGAAGCTACTCTTCCACAATTACAATACCTTGGCTCTATTCTCATGTCCGTATTATTAGTAGAAGTTGAAGCCATTTTTTTATCTGCATAACAAATACCAACAGATTCAACTAACGATGTTCTTCCTATTTTTTTTTTTTTATCAACAATGCTAGAAGGTTAAGACTTGTGCAGCACAGTTGTAACTCAGCAACAACTAAAGTTTATATGGTCACATTGTCTGTGTGTATTGGAAGGTAGCTTATATATATATATATATATGAGTGATGTAATTTTGAATGACTTTGGCATTTGGCTTTAGGCATTGGAGAGTGTTGAAGATGCCTTGCTAAAGCTACAGGAGTTACTCCTGACCTAGTTCTACAGCCTTAGTTTTTCTCCTGTATTCTACAGCCTTAGTTTTCTACAGGGACTGTATTCTACAGCCTTAGTTTTCTCCTGACCTAGCATATGTATAAGCTGTCAATTTTTTTTGCAAAGTTCTCTACAGAGGGAAGCTTGTACAACCAATAGTTGCAACAAGAACAAACACGAGCACACTCAAATAAGGGAACACAATTTCATTACTAATTGTAACCATTCAACTATATGAAATAGTAACACTGCTCGAGTGGTAAGTAACACAATTTCATGGCTCAATTTCAAAAGCAAGCAAATCCGAAACCCAAATCACAATTTGTCTAAAAATTTGTCACAAATCAGAATGGGCAAATCCGAAACCCAAATCACAATTTGTCTAAAAATTTGTCACAAATCAGAATGTCAACACAGAGTATAAGGGCAAATCACAAACCCTAACTTTCTTATGAAAATCACAGATTTCATTCTTCACACACAGAGTTCACTAATTTCTACAAAAATTGACGGTAAAAGTAAACCCTAACTTTACCTCAGATTCGCAGGCTCCCGTTCTTCGTGGTTCGTCGTTTTTCTATCCTCCATCGTGGTTCGAACTTTTTCAAGAGACAAGTGAGAGAGGCGAGAGTGAAGAGGTAAAGAGGAGAGAGGGATGAGGCGAAAAGGCGAGAGAGGTTTGTTGAGACTGATCGGTGAGAGAGATGAGAGGGAACTAAGGAGAGCGAGAGAGAGGTGAGAGAGGCGAGAGTGAACTGGTAAGAGGGGAAGAGATCCAGATCGAGATCGAGAGGAGGGAGAGAGGTTTGTTGAGAGTGAGAGGTGAGAGAGATGAGAGGGAACTAAGCGAGAGAGGTGAGAGAGGCGAGAGTGAACTGGTAAAGAGGGGAAGAGATCGAGATCGAGAAAAGGGAGAAATTTCAATTTTGAGCCAGATTCGAGCCTTAACATTCGAGCACTCAAACATTTTCGAACATAGAAGGTGAAAACATTAATTTCAATTTGGCATAATTTTTTTTTATTAATATTATGTGGTAAATATCATTTTTTTTATTTATTTATATTTTTTGAACTTTCAGCCAACTTAACCCACCAGGCAACAGGAAATATTTTTATCCAATGAGCAATATCATTTTTGTGGTAAGAACTACAATAATGTTGAAATAATGAAAGACCAGATTTACTCACTTAATCCATTTGCGACTTTTTATTAATCACTATTTTTTTTTCATATGTAAATCTTTTATTTTTACATATGGGTTGTGTTCCTCTTTCCAATAAACCTCTCCTCTAATGTCCATTACTGCTACTAGTAAACATCACTGCTGCGAGTTACAACTAATGGGCTCATTGGGCCCATATGAGTTTGCTAGGAAGGGTCTTTGGGCCATGTTGCTTTGCTAAAAGCCTCACAACCAAAAGTTGTAGGTGCTCAAGCCCACTAGAATACTCAACTACTCTCCATGCTACATGCATCAAGCATAGGGATAAAGTTAGGGAAGTACTATTTGTGCTCTCAATTTTAATAATATATACATACACTCTATATTTTTTATTTAATATAACATATTTCACGGAGTCCAATTTTACGTACATGTGAAATAAATAAATAAAAAGTAAATTGCAATTGTAAAGAAGAGTGTGAACAGCAATCCCCTAAACTTATAAGGATAAATGAATAAATCTATACCAAACATAAGGTCTCATTTCATAATACTTATAGTTTATTATTTTTATTTGTAGAAAAGATTATATTTATGTTTATTTATAGTAAAGTTAAAAAAAAAATCACATGTTTGAATCGCATGTATTTTAAAACAAATGAGAGAGATACTTGAAGGTGGTTGTCGAACGTTGATTACCGAATGTTATTTTTGGCAGGTGAAGGGGGTTGAAGATAATTATTGGTGGTTGAAGGTGGTTGTTATCAGTGGGAGATAATTGGCAACGATTAGAGGTGATTGCCTATTATGTGAGGTGATGGCTAGAGGTGATAGTGAACAATGATGGCTTGATATGGTAGCGAATGATAGAAATGAGCAATTACCATAGCCGAAAGGAATATGAGAGAGAAAAATAAATAAAAACTAATTTTATAAATAGATAAAACCAATTTTATGTACAATTGTAGATAAAAAAAAAAAAATTTATAGTCATTCTACAATATATATCCCTTTTTTCATATGCAAGTTATAATTTTTGTGGTATACAAATAGGATACCTAAATTATTTGAAAATTATAATTTAAAAAAAATTAAATAAGTTATAACCGAATGCTATTTAAAAACATAACCAAATATTGTTTCGGTCGTAATTAAAATAATAACCATAATAAGTTATAACTAACATAACCAAAGTCATAATCAAACACTGTTTGAGATATAACAAAATACCTTTTAAATTATAACCAAAATAAAAAATCCTAATGATTTATAGTCAAATTATATGATACACAGTCCCTAATAGTTTGTGTAATGCATACATGGTTGTATTTGGACCTTGTTTGACTTCTTGTGCCTCTATTATCTATACTATATATTAAGAAAAAAAGAATTTCTAATGAGAATGAATATGAAAACTCCAAGTTCTTAGACTAAATTTCTTAATTTTTATAATTTAAATTTTTTTTAAAAAAAAATCTATTGGTTGGTTAATTAAACTAAAAAAAATAAAATGCTCTAATTATCAATGATTGCGAATTTCAAATTCATAATATGGTAAATCACTCTCACCCCTTCTAAAAATAATATTGATCAAAACAATTCAACTAATAATGTTAAATTTCAAAATTCAAAATAATATGGTAACACCATTATCCTTTCCAAAAATAATACTGATCAAAACAATAAAAACACTATAAAACTTAAATTTTGTAAACCCTACGATGTTTTTGGAGTTAAGTCCTTCATAACTTTTTTATTTTGTTTTCTTAGTTTGTCTTTTGTTTTTGTCTTAAAAAATCGTGAGGCCAAGCGGTTGGTTGTATAGTTGAAAAATGCAGTAGTAGGGGTAAATTGTACTCTTTGAATATCTCTCGATGCATGTTATCTTCCTGTATATTTAATTTTATGTTTTTAATGAAATTTTTACTTTACTGATCAAAAAAAAGTCAGCTAACTCTCTCATGTAATAGTGCAAAGGTTAGTCTCTCTTCTCTCTTTGCTAATAGTTCAAACTTTTTCTTGTATTTTTTTTCATAAATTTTTATTTCCATGTGATTCATTTTTTCTCTATTGATTTTTTTGGGGGCCAACTCTCTCTAAATGTAATGGTGCAAAGGTTAGTCTTGCTTTCTTAGCCAATAGTCCAATCTTATTTCAATTTTTTTTTTTTTTTCGTGTATCTTTTTTTTTTAATTGTGTACTTTTTTTTATTTTTTTTATTATACTAAATTGATAAATAAAGATATAAGTGTTTAGCTATCTTTGATTTGGAAGTTGATTGCAAGTTATATATACATATAGATGTTTGTGTAGTTTTCCAATGTATCTAGAACTTTTTTTTATTATTCATATTGTTGTTTTTATTTTTTTTTAATATATATATATAAATTGATAATACAATTACAAGTCTTTCACAAGAGAAGACACCTTACATTATTCATTGTGATTTGGCCATTCCATAGGAGATTAATTATAAATATGAAATAAATATAGTCTTTTCATCCCGTCACGCCCCACTTTTTATTACTCAGATTTCATTACCAAAACCATTATTATAAATTCAATTTCAGATATAGCATACAGAAGGTCGTTAGATGTACAAGGAATACATGAATAATAATTCTCTCATTCGAATATAAGATGAATGCAACAGGAGTATATCCAAATAATTTGCCCGAAGGCTTACATCTTAAAAAGTAGATAAAGGGCTTAACACTTTTATATAAATGGCATTCCGCCCACAAATAAAAGGCCTCGTAGCCAACAGACAAAGAAGATCCATGACCTTGAAACACTTCTCCATGTTCACCTGAAAAAGATTAGCAATGTGGGATGAACATAATGTCCAGTAGGGATCTCAACATCATCCTAAACAATAACAACCTATAGATAGCTATGATCATGAAGGCTTAGTCTCATATTGTATAAATAATGTGGTGGTTTATATAGAAATATACGCATATAAATACTTTTTCTCAAATCATACATTTCATTCCATACGTAAGCAATTCACCCTTCTTTCTTCTTATTACCTTCTTACTAAGATTTATATGACAGTAACAAATTTCTAAAAGAAAGAATTTCACCAAAAACCCTTTACACTTTCTCACACTTTTTAGACTTGCACCCAGTTTGACTTTTCAAAAACATGTTCACGAATATCCGATATCTTTCACATTACTTACAATCTCAACACATTACTCACGTCTACTTCCCACACATTCATGCCCATGCAAGTATACCTTTAGTACGAAAAGAAACACAACAAGCATCCAACAACTATCTACTTCTACAATTTAGGCAATTTGGCCTTCCAAAAAACCACAACCATCATAACCCATGACATACTCAAACATGCCGGAGCAATAATAATAAATAAATTTCCGAACAGTGCCAATTGTACGAGGAGTAAATATTCTTATGTACTCCTTGCGACCAAGCTCCGTGTCACTCCGAACGGTGTCGTATAGCCTGAAAGCATAATGACGGTAAGCTACCCGGCGGGTGTGTTGCCGGAAAACCTCCTTGACAATCAAGTTAGCACCCTTAGAGAAGAAAGACAAAAACAAAGATAGCTCTCAGTAAGGAAAGTTGCATACCTTTTGCATAGAGACGCCGCATGGCTTATATAGTTTGTGCATGCACTACCTTACTTGTCCTTTCTTGGACTCATGGATGTTCTATCTTCTCTTTGCCTTACATGTACATGCGTCAATACTGCCAAATAGTGTTAACTATACTTCTAAACGGTATTGATGTGTACGGACGACAGGTTCTCTTCTTCACACTCCAATTGGGCCATGTAGCAATTCCTGCCAAGCTATCCACAGGACGGTGTGATGTCATCCGTTCTTTGAAACCACGTTATTTCCGACCGATCTAGATCAGAGGTGCCTAGCAAGTTACTTCTAGCCCGGTCAGACTATGTGAACCCATCCAAGCCAACCTCGCTTCGCTTCAAAGCGTGGCCAACCCACTTAGCCTGATCGCGAGCGAAGTTGCTGACTTCGACCACTCTTCAGCTCGGTCGAATCTTGCTCACTTTCCAAGGTAAATTTCGCTTAGCTCCAGAGCTTGACCAAAGTCATTGGCCACCAACCCTTAGCCCGGTTGAAGCTAGGTTACTATTTGACCGAGCTTGACCCTTGGCCCATGCCTACTAGACATCTTGGACCTGGGCATCCTTCCAACTCGGTTGAGAGATCCAGGACAACAGCCCAAAATCTAAATTTTGCTCTGCCTATATGTTTAGCAAAATTCCCCTCTCAATAACTATTGCTCTATAGGAAATTAATGATTTTTTTTTTCAATTGATAAGAGATTGCTTATAAATAAAAAAAGAATTAATAACTATGTTAGAGGGGCTGCACCATTAGTGATGAGAGAGATAATGGTTGCTGCAACATGGTGAATAGAGACAAGTGACGAATTGACAGAGAAGAAAGATGAAAAAATGACACACTAAGTGAGTGAGAGAGATGGCACAACAAGGAGAAATTTTAAACAAAGTTTAGAATTTTAAAGGGGGTATTTAATCTAACATCCCTCTTCAACTTTTAGTAATGTGAGAGATCCATAATATATATATGTATATATTGTAGTTTAAGGTCCCTCACTCGTTCAAGAACGACCCATCGTGTGAGATGATCCTTCGTGGAGTCGAAGTGGCCATTCGCAGCTTCTGGAATCGAGTTCGAATCTTGATATGTTCGACTCTCCATCGCGAGAGACGATCCTTCATGAAGTTGAAGTGGCCATTCACAGCTTCTGGAATCAACATGATTGTGACCTAGACTCGAGTTCTTGAGTCGAATTCGTAGGTACTCTGGATTTTGAATCTGATTTCTACATCTAATTGTATGCCCTTTCCTTTCTCGTATGTTAGTCTTTCGTCTTTCGTTTCACATTTCTCTACAAGTAATTGGATTTCTTTCATCCCTTTATTTTTCTCCATCCAAACTATAATCCTGATTTTTCTTATTCTTGGCCTTTTAGGATTAGCTTTCTTTAAATTCTGTTGTTGATTATGTTCCTTCCAATTGGGTTATCTGATTTTAATCTAGGTATTGAGTTTCTTTACTAATTTTGTTCTTTGATTTCTGCATCTGATTCTTGATTTCATTCATTAAAGTTACTATGGATTGTTCATCTATTTCAAACAAATTGATCTGTAGTTTATGAACTCTATAGATTTCTAGTTAAACAAGAAGTTAATTTGAAGGCATATTTAGTAGAAAAACAAACTAGATGATGAAGAGGACAATCATATTTGCAGAGAGAAATAAAAGGGAGTGAGAGAGAATGGTCGAGTCGGTGCCTAACTTCTATGCTTTTTTTATAATAAAAAATATGTTCAATTTTCTCTAGTTTGGTTACAATACAGAGAAAATTGTGAGTAAACTAGATAAATTTCAAACTAGAGAAAATTGGTCAAAACATAGAGAAATTTGTTAGCAAAATTTCTACTAAGAGAAAATTGGTTAAAACACAAAGAAATTTATGAACAAATCAAAGAAATTTCAACCCAAATAAATTTCAAAACACAGAGAAAACAATGTTTTGAAATTTTTCTAGATCGAAATTTCTTTGGAAAAATATTGAAGGATCTCAGCCACTATAAAAATATTACATGTCATTTATCCTATAAAATCTTAATATCAAAAAACTTAAAAAAAATTCCCTAATAAAAGTTATAAAAATATTTTTGAGCATATATATCAAATTTTTTCTTTATTCTTCTATAGTTAACAAGTAAATATTTAATGTCTTAAAATTCAAACATGTAAATAGATGTATTTTTAATTTCTCTTAATTATAAATATTAAAAGTACTATATCAAATTGGCTATTTAGTGGTGTTTTCAGAAATTGATAAAAAGTTAACTTTTTTGACTTTTTTTGTTAAAAAAGCTAGCTTTTTTACTAAAAAATTGACTTTTTGTGGCTTTTTTTGAGTAAGAAGCAAAAAAAAAAGCCAACTTTTAGCTTTTTATCTATTTTGGGTCACATCACCTCTCACATTTTTTACTCTCAAAAATACAAAATAGACTAAAAAAGTCAAAAAAAATTAAAAAAACTAAAAAGTCAAAAAGTTACTTTTTTTACCAATTTTCCAAATTGCCCCTTAATCTAAAATAAACGACTACATACAACTTCTATAATAAAAAATAAATAAATAACAAACTCTTATGCACAAAATTTGAAAGAATATTGCTATTTAAATCTAAAGTTAGGCTCACTTCTAGACCCAGTGATTTATCAAAAAGATGATTGATTGATAATTAAATATTTTTTAATTATTAATCAATCATCTTCCTAACACATCATTAGATCTAGCTAAAAAATAAGCCTAAAAAGTATATTTATATATCATTTTTCAATTTGAAAACCCTTATTAAATGGTTTACTTTCCTTATGAGAAAAACAAAGAAATATATGAAAAAATTATTTTTTAAGTTGAGTTGATCCAATTTCCAAATCTTCATTCAACAAATATCTCCAACTTCACTTCTCAGCTGCAATTACATTGTTTATAGATTTTTATTTTTATAATTTGATAACATTAAAATTAGTGCAAACAAAAAGTACCATTTGATTTCTAAATTTTCAGTCATCTAATGTCGGATTAAAATTTGATTTTTTCCATTATAATGCAACAGCCTTTAGACTATACGATATGCAGTCATCTTGTTCTTCCGATAACACGCTCACATGATAAGATCAACTATTAACATGGGACTTATATCATCTTGTGAGTGTGTTAACAAGATTGGTAATAAATGGATTAATATCCGTAACATTTTTCATAACAAATTTCTCAAACTAGTACATCTAATAAGTACATGACTTTCCTCGTAGACTCCTCCGATTGCTTTGCCTTCTCTTTCCTCACTTTACTCGAAAGCACAGTGGAGGACGAGGGAGAGAGTTTCTTGGCCTGAGAGTATGATCTGAGATTGTTCTTGGCGTGCTGGTGTATCGATCTCATGGTGTAGTTCCATGTGCAAAACCCCTGATCTTTGAGTGCCTCCACAGCTCCAACACTCACTGCTACAATCCAAGCTCTGCTTGCCGAACTCATCTTTTTCTTCTTCTTCTTTCTTTAAATTTGCTAATCTTTCAGTGACAGATATGAGAGGTGTTAGGTTTTTATTCTTGGCAATCCCGTTTGACAAAACTCCTTTTAGTTGTATTTGTTTTCGCACTTTTATTTCAGTGAGGCTATGAGTTTATTAGATGTGAATCCAACCCGAATTGAGCCTTGCAGAGAAGTTTGTGATGTTAATGCTTTCAAGATTGCCACTTCGCTGATTATGACGGGGGTCGAGCTGCCCGGTTAGCTCGCGCCTGAAGCAAAATGCAAAATTGCATTCAAAGTTGGTTGTCCGCCCTTTGCTCGCTCGAGCGAAGGATTGCGTCTATACAAAAACCTGAAAGAGCTCATTGTTCGCTCGAGCGAAAGGTTCGTGGCTCGAGCGAAGGCACTAGTGGAAATCACGCGAGTTAAGGTTCTCGCTTGAGCGAGAGAAGCTTCGCTCGAGCGAGCTTCAAAATCCAGATTTCTCTAAGGAATTGGTTTTCTTCCAAAACTAGGATTACTTTGGATTTCTATAAGTAGTTGGTTTTCTCCCAAAACTTTACTTACTCCTCCAGATTTTCTTCTTGGGTTCTAGAGTTTATATCTGGGGATATTTTGTTGGTTTTCTTTGATGTTTTGATTGAGTATTCAACTCATGGTTTAAAGAGTATACATCAAAGGATTATTTGTTTGTTCTATACAAAAGAGAGAGTTGTTCTTCGGTGGATTCTGAAGAATTCGAGCCTGAAGCTTTGGTGGATTTTGGAGTGGCTCATCATCAAGACAATTCCGAGGTGAAGACGGGGTTGGAAGAGGCACATAGGGGTTGGTTCAATACGGGCGTGGATTCGCTAGGTAATTGAGAGTATACCTGTGTAATTCCTTTATATCTTCTTAGTGGATTGTTTTGTGGCTGTTGCCCGTGGTTTTTTTATCACAATTGGAGCTGTACAATTGTGGTTTTTTCACGTAAAATCGTTGTGTCGATTTGTCTTGATTGTTTGATTGGGATTGTTATATATTGCTTAAAATTGTTACATAATCACAAATCAACATCTAGGGGATTTTCTAGATTTTTCAAGAGGTTTATGAGTAATTTTGGATTTGATGATGGACTTGCAATCTAGGTTGGTATATATATAAAGACGCAAACATAATTGTAAATCTCTAGATGTGAAATGAAAGAATAGGCGGTGGTAGCTGTTTTACAGGAGGTTTGGTGGCTGGTTAAGCAAATGGTTTTGAATAAGTGGGAAAGATTGATTTTGGGACCCTTGGATTAAAATGACTGTTTTACCCCTTCTATTTTTACAAGTGGAATTGGACAAATTTTTGGTGGAGGAGTATGAAGAGAGATGTGGTAGTCTCCTGTGCCGGAGTCTCCTGTGCCAAAAAATTCACAAGACCGTCTGTTTGTGCCGGAGTCTTGCCGAGAGGAAGTACTCTGAAAGTTTCACCATTCACGCCTTGCGGTACATCCGGGAGGCACTAAGATGTATCATGATTTGGGTCGCCAGTTTTGGTGGAGGGGTATGAAGAGAGATGTGGTAGTTTTCGTATCGAAGTGCCTTACTTGTCAACAAGTGAAGGCCGAGCATCAGAGGCCAGCGGGTTTGTTGCAACCCTTACCTAATGCCGAGTAGAAGTGGGAGCATGTCACTGTGGACTTCATTATAGGTCTTCCGAGGACTCAGCGAGGTAGTGATGCTATTTGGATAGTTGTAGACCGGTTGACTAAGTCGGCACACTTCATCCCTATGTGCATGAGAGATTCGGTAGATCATCTTGCCGACTTGTATATTCGAGACATAGTGAGGTTGCACGGGGTCCCAGTGTCGATCATCTCAGATAGAGATCCACGTTTTACTGCTAGGTTGTGGCAGAGTTTACAGAGTGCCTTGGGCACTAGATTAACCTTTAGCACGGCTTATCATCCTCAGACTGACGGGCAGTTCGAGCGTACTATTCAGATCCTTGAGGATATGCTTCGAGGTTGTGTTCTTGACTTTAGTGGGTCATGGGAGAGGCACTTGCCCTTGGTGGATTTTGCCTAGAACAACAGTTTCCAAACGAGTATCGATATGGCACCGTTCGAGGCCTTGTATGGCCGACCATGTAGGTCTCTAGTTTGTTGAGCCATGGTGGGTGATGTACCTTTGTTGGGCTCGGAATTGGTTCGGGAGACGACGGAGAAAGTTGAGCTTATCCGTAGGAGGCTTGTTACAGCCCAGAGTCGTCAAAAATGTTATGCCGACCGTAGGAGGAGGCCTTTGGTATTTGAGGTGGGTGATCATATCTTTTTGAAAATATCACCTAGGCGGAGATTGATGAGGTTTGGTAAGAGTGGGAAGTTGTCCCCTCGGTTTATAGGCCCTTTCGAGATCCTTGAGAGGATTGGCGAGGTTGTCTACCGTTTAACTTTGCCGCCGTAGTTGTCCGGAGTGCATGACGTGTTTCATGTTAGTATGTTTCGGAAGTATGAGCCGGATCCATCACATGTATTGGATTGGACCGACTTAGAGGTTGACGAGGATATCTCGTACGAGGAGAGACCGGTACGGGTCTTGGATAGGCGGGATCAAGTCTTGCGAGTCAAAACCATCCCATTGGTGAAAGTTTTGTGGAAACATCACGGAGTGGAGGAAGCTACTTGGGAACGTGAGTTGGATGTCCGTGAGAAATATCCGGACTTGTTTGTTAATGTCTAAACCATGTATTGGGAATTTTGTTGTATTAATAAACTTTAAGAGCATTGAATATATCTTAAGTTGTGAAACATTGTTTATGTTTTGAGTTTATGGAAGTATTGTAATGGTTGGGTATACCATGGAAATGGAAGTTTATTTTAACATTGCATATGTTAATTTTGTTTTAGAAATGCGAATATATTGTTGGCATTGAATATGTAGTTGAATTATGGAATATGTGTTGAAATTGGTAAATTTCAAAGGAATGCATGTTGATAATGCAGGTTGAAAATTATATTGTAAGCTGCCTCTTGAATAGAGATGGGATGACCGGTATTGGGTCAGGTTGTGAAATGTTGGTTGGTAACATTGTTAAAAATTGAGAAAAACTTGTTTTTGAAAACTTGTGCTTAATTTCGAGGACGAAATTCCTTAAGGGGGGGAGGTTATAGCGATCCCGGTTCTTCCTCCTTTGGTTGTTGTATCTGGACTTGGTTCTGTGGATGTCGGTTGTAGTTTATATCTTGTTTCCATCCTTCAATACTTTGCATTTGAGTTATAGGATGTTTTGGTCAGGATTGTTACAGGTTGGGTATGATTGGGAGCAAATGGTCGCTGCCCAGAATTTTGGTCCTTCGCTCGAGCGAGACTTTTGGCGCTCGAACGAGCTCCTTGTTTTAGATCCTTCGCTCGAGCCAGGGTTCCTTCGCTCGAGCGAGAGTTGAGTTTTGTATCTGGTGGCTCGAACGAGAAGTCCTTCGCTCGAGCTTGCGTCTGCGTCTAGTACTGGACCTGAAGGTTGCAATTCTTCGCTCGACCGAGCTTTCCTTCGCTCGACCGAGTGAGGTCTATGTTTTGGGTTTCTTCGCTCGAGCGTGCTTCTGGGTTGCAGACCTGAAGTTTCGCATTGTTGGCTCGAGCGAGGCTTTCTACGCTCGAGCGAGGGTTCTTTATGTCTGGTCGCTCAAGCGACCAATCCTTCGCTTGAGCGAGCCTCTGTTATATCAGTAGGCAGTAGCGGGGAAACACTTCACTTTTTCATTTCTTTTGATTTCAAAACCCTAGATCCGTCCTCTCTCTCTCTCTCTCTCTCTCTCTCTATACACCTTCTCCCTAAGGATTCATCTACTTCTAGTGAGTTTCTAGCCTAGTCTCTTTGCAAGAAAGATAAAGGGTCGCGAGGGCTTCCTTTTAATTTGAAAAATAGTAGATTTGAAGCACTTTGGGTTTTGGTCATCTTCTCCATTTGAGCTCTTCATTTCGAGGTAGGAATACCCTACTCCATCTTATGAGTTTTGTCATAAATATTGGTCATTTTGATGAGTTGGTATTGTTGGGAAATTATGGGAAGTTAGGGTTTGATTTGAGATTATAAATTGGGGGTTTTTCAATATTAAACACCATATGTATGTGAATGTATAAGAAATGGAATTATTGTTGTTGAGATGATGAAAATGAGCCTTAGGGCCAATATTGAGAAATTGGGAAAAATGCCCTAATTGTGTGTTGAATTAATTTGAATAATTAATTTGTGGGAATATGGAATTAAGTTGGGAATTATGAAATTGGAGAAGTATAAAGTTGAATGATGGAGTTGGATAATTTAATCACTAACCCATGAGAATGTTAGTATTATATTTGGTTAATGCATTTATTTTCTGTTTAGAAATAACTGCTTTGGGCTATTGGTGGAGGATAGTCTTGATTGTTGTAGACATTATATGTTGATTAGGGAAAACTGAAACTAATCACATTGGATATGTCATTGAATATGATGGTTGAATTAATAGAGCAAATATGTGTATTTATTGATTATTGTGTATGACAAGTGTTAAATACATTGTATATGCATATTGTTTGGGAGGAGATAGGGGATGTACTCCATGGTTTGAGAGGAGATAGGGGATGGACTCTCAAACCTGTTTGGGAGGAGGTAGGGGATGAACTCCATGGATACAGCAAATATGTATATCACTCGAAGTGTTAATACAGCAAATGTGTGTATTAAATTGAAATATTGGAAGTGTTTCTAATATGAGTTGTAGACTCATTTGAATTGTGAATAAAGGAAATGTTTTAATATGGAATGTATTCCCATTAATTCACTACAAGGAATTAGTCTTTTAGAGACCAATATTTAAGGACTAATTAAATTTGGTCGCTAAAAATAATCTTTTAGGGACAATTTTAAAAGTATGATAATTTACATATAAGATTGTAAAAATGACTATTAATATTCTCACTTAATATTTACATAATTTTTTTAGACCAATAAATTTGGTTGCTAATATATTATTAACATCTTTAGGGACCAAATATTTTCGTCATTATCCATTAAAAACATTTTGGGACGAAATATTTTTATCATTTTAACGATTAAAAAGTTGAGGCCACACTTTAGTCATAACTTGCTCATTCCCTCCCCTTCAACGGGTTGCTCAATCTTCAGCCCTAAAGTTGAGAGCTCCAAGGCAGATTGGGAGCTCATCGTCTTCAAATTTTGGTGCCTCTCTCTCGCTCTCTCTCTCTCTCTCTCTCTTTGTAATCGATCTCCGTAATTAACCTGTAAGAGCTCCAATTCGAACTTTCAATTTCGTATCGTAATCGATCTCCGTAATCGACCTGTAAGAGCTCCAATTCGAACTTTCAATTTCTTATTATTTCATAGATTGAACTTTTTTTATGTGTATATATATCTCTTAATGTGTATGTGTATATATATATCTAATCTGATGCATGTTGGAGATGAAGAATTGTTTTCTCGCACAGTTCAATCAATACTATATTTCGTAGGCTGTTAATTTATTGTTTCAGTGAGTTTTCAGGTGTTACACTGTCATTTTCTGTTTTTTGATTTTCAATTTCTGACTGTTACATAGATTGAACTTGTGTGTGTATATATATATGGCCTTCTTCTCTGTTTTCTCTCACTAAGAATAAGAATGATGAATGAATCATCTCTCACTGGGCCATATGTATCAAACTCTCCATATGTTATCAGATTGGGTTTATCTCTGTTTTCTCTCATTAAATCATTGTCTTCTTTGTCGATGGATTGAAAATTAGGAGAAAAGTGGACTAGTTAAGGATGAATTTGAATAGAATTGTCCTGTTCTTTTGCATCTTTTGGTTTAACTCTTAGAACTGGGCAATCGATACAAAATTTTCATTTGCGAGGAAGTTTGAGTCCTTTAAGGAAAAGTTGGAACTTGCAAAGTAATTGGGCTATGGAAATTGGGAGAAAAGTGGACTAGTTAAGAATGAATTGGAATACAATATTGTTGTTTTGTATCTTTCTGTTTAACTCTTGGAACTATGCAATCAATTCAGAATTTTCATTTGTGAGGAAGTTTGAGTCTATTTTTTGCACTTTCAAAAATGGAATTTGAAGCTCCACATTGCAGTGCATTGAACTATCATTATATTTTCATTTGTTTAATTTTGTAAAGATCTTTTTTTGTTCCTCTTTTTAATTTTTAGTGTTTTTAGTTTTTATTTTCATGTTTCTATGACGAGAAAGATTTTAGTTTTGGTGATATTGGTTGTCTAACATACAATTACTACTACAATAGTTGAATTATTCATCTCCCTACTGATGTTAAGTTTCATTGTAGCAACATAACTCAGTAACTGGAGTGGATTCTTTGTGTTTCATTTAGAGTATTCTTCTTTCCCTACACCTTGTCTCCATGCTAAAACTCTTCAGGCATCTCTATCCCTTCTCCAACCGGGCACCTTGCGCCTCATGCTATCTGCATGATTCAAATTCTGTGTTATTTATTCTGGATTGCTTTGTTTGGTGACTCAGGAAATTCAGGAAAACTAAAAGAAATTGAACACTGAAAATGGATTATGATATTTAAGGTTGAAGAAAGACACTTACAGTACACCTAACTGGGTACTTTTGTTTCATTTTCTGAGTATATTTTCTATGTTTTTCCATGTTATTTAACAAAGAGAGTTTTTGCAAGTGCTTATCTTGGAATGACTGGAAAAAGGATTTCTACACCTACTGATGCACTCTATGTAGGTCTTGGAACGCACTACATACCATCTACGAACTTGGGTTCATTGAAGGAGAATCTCTTGACAGCCACCTTGTATGTCTCAGATCTTCATTCAGTTCATAATGAGCATAGTTGTTTTTGTGGAACTGAATTGTCTATTTGATATATCAAAATTGTGTCATATTGATTCCATTGCATGACCTTATGTTTCGTTTGCCCAATATATGTTACTCACCTTCATTTTCACCACCCAATATATTTTACTAAACCCTTCAGTAATGCTCTGTTTTATGTCTAACTGGTGTGCAACACTGTCGATTTGAAATAAGTAGGCATCCATGTCTTTAGTGACAGTAAATTAGTATTGTTGTTGGTCAATCTCTTCCTCGACATGGAGCTGTGAAGATGCCATTTCTTTGACAAATTGATGAATTTTCATTCTGTGAATCTGTGATTCATTTTTCACATTCATACTTGTTGACATCATACGGAAATAATGCTCAACTAATCTGTTGTGTTTTGCAAATTTTAGAGAGATTGTTTTCATGTATTCAAGGCATATTGCTCTTATTTATGCAGTTCTGAGGATCCACATCAGGACATCACATCTTGGCAAGATACAGCAGTAACCCAGAGTCTGAGCCCCAGTTGAAGCAGCTTATACCTCAAATAGCTTCATCCTTCGCAGGAAATAAATCTGTTAATGAAACAATACAAGAGTTGAAAAAGCATCAGCTGAGCACTGATGCCTCAGGTGTGCTACTTAGTGCTTATTTTTCTATTTTCTTATTTGGTTAGTTAAACACATTTTCGATGACAAAAGATCTAAGTAGTGTTTGGAGCATATTAAACAAATTTTCAGATGTTTGCTTCATATATGTATGACAAAAGATCTAAGTAGTGTTTGACTTTATATTAAATTATGTTTGCTTCATACCCGTATGGCTCCAAGGGCATCAAATCTTATTATACAATGAGTTTAGTTAACCTAAAAATTTGTGGTCAATGGTTGTCTTTGGCATGTTGTCAATATGCCACAAAATTCAAAAAAAAGTCAGTGTTCCTTTATGAAGTAGCTGCAAGTCATTTTTGTGATAACATTGGCTTTGTGTGAATTCTTGTTTTTTTTTTTTTGAAAAGTGTTCCTTCCACAACCAGCTACATGGAATTCCATTGTCCACCCGACTATGATTTTTCCTGCATGCACAAGGGGAAATTTGACAATGTTAGAAGTTGTAGTTGTCTTCTTCTGAAACCTGCTTCTGCATTTTGCTCTTTCCTCTTGTTCATTAACATTGCAGTGTTCTCATTTCCTCTTAGAATTGAAGATATATTCTCATTAAGTGGGTATTGACTGCAGGAAGAGGCTTCTTCATTCTCTTGCACTGGTTTTTGGTTGTATAATTGCTTCATCTTTGGTATGTTTTTCAATGAGCTCTTTCCTCTTCTTTATTTTTATTTTTGTTAGTAATTATTATTATTTTTGGCCATGTTGGTGGATTCTGAACTGGTTTCCTCCTTGCCTTTATTTTGCTACTTTGTCATCAGTTTGGATGGGTAGACTGTTTTAAAGAAATATTTGACTTCTAAAAAATGACTCAAACTTTTCATTATTTTTTTTGTTGCTGTTTATTTATTTATGTTTTATATATAAAAAAAAGATGAAACACAAAAATGACAAAATAAATTCAACATTTTCATTATTTTCCAACTTATTTTTTTATTTAACTACCATTAGAATCCGATATACCAATGAGATATTATGTGTCCTGATGTTTTGCTTTTGTTTTATGTGGTGTGCCTTGGCAATACATCCCTGAATTTTTGTTTGTCAAAAGATAGATTTGAATCACATAGTCAAAAGTAGATATACATATTAGTGAAACTTCTTCAAGAATTTAGTTGTGTTTCTCCCTTAAGACCACATATAGAAAGTAACTAGATATTGGAATTTAAGGATAATGTCTTTGTGTACTACATAATAGGGATTTTGGGATGGATAGGAGTTGGATGCAACTTCATAATAGAAGGTTACATCAATACATTGATGGGGTAAAAGAATTTATCATGTTAGTATTGTTTCACACTTAAACATTTCAATTAGCTCTCTTGGTAGATAGTGTTGCTTCTGTGAATCATTATCACTTGTTAGTAGATCTTGTGGGATTTGAAAATCTTGGTTTGTTCGTGTTAATTATTTGTAGTTTTTGCTGCTTTGAAGTGTATGAGGGATATTACCTATAGAATTAGCTAGATGAATCGACTAGATTTAGTGCTTCTTGGTTCTCTTTTATATACTTTTCTGCTATTGTAGACCTGCTATATAGAGAGATAAGTTTATAAAATATCAACTTTGAAAGGGTTGATTATGATAATATGCTTGGATTATGATAACCTTATTGTATTGATTCTAGGTGACTCATTTTCTTGTTGTGTTGATTCTTATTATAGCTCACTACTACTACAAGTACACTGAGATAATTTGTTTTTTCATTATTTGTAATTTATTTGATTATGAATGACTATTGATTATTTAATGAGTTTATGTTGTGTTGATTCTTATTATTTGATTCTTTTTTTTGAATTTTGGGTTGCAGGGATGTCCAAAGGGTGTCACACCTAAGTACAACTTGAAGCCTCTTGTGCCAATGCTGTTTGATATAAAACATGACATTGATGTTGAGAAAATGCTTTTTTAGATATTCTCTTTGAAGAAACTGTTGCTATTTTTCATTTGAACGGTTACTACTTTGATTTGAATTTGGAAACTTTCAGTTTTAATTTTTGTAAAATTTTACTTTTTATATACTCATTGTGGTTTGGGAATAAAATGTTTTTGATGTGTGGATGTCAATTTTTTTTAATATGATTGGATGACATTTAATTTTGTGCATTTTTAGCTATAAAATTAAATGATTACAAAATTCTTAACTTTGATTTTTAGCGACGAAAATGTGTTGTAGAGAAAGTTATATCTTTTAGCGACCAAATATCATTGTCGTTAAAAATACCATTATTTTGTTTTTCGCGACCAAATTGGGACATTTTACGACGAAGTATTAGCGACCAAATGTTTAGTCTTGTAAAATTAAATATTTTGTGACAATATAAAATTGGTCGCTAATTGTCATTTTTAGTGACATTTTCAAAAATTTGTCGCTAAAGACTTTTCTAGACGCACTTTTAGTAACTTTTTTAGTGACAAAATTAATTTTGTCAGAAAAATCATTTAGAGACCAAAATAGTAGTTTCAGGGACCAAAATATTTAGTCGCCAAAAGGCTTATTTGTTGTAGTGATTGTTCAGTCAGGTTCTGAGCCATGTATATGAAATGATTTGGATAAGTAAAGGAAAGTGGAACGTAACATGGACATAATTGTCATGGAACTGTATTATGATATAACTGGTTTATAAGTGTTAACCATCTATCAAATGCTATTATTTTAGTCATTGCTTATATTTGGTTTAGTATATCTCTACTGGGCTTTGGCTCACCCTATATGGGACATCATTTTCAGGTTCAGGTGATATGCCACCTCTAAGGACGTAACTTGGGAGGCTTGAGGCTGATAGACTTTTTGGTATTCTTTTGATATTACATATAAATTCAGGCCAAGGACTTATTATGTATTAGAGTTAATACTCTTTTTTTTATAACCAAGTGTTGGTTTGGAAAGTTGTAAGCCCATAGGGCATTTACTTTTGTTGTCAACATGTAATATTTTTGTACTTAACTACTCTGATGAATGGAAGGATGTTTTATTCTCTCATATCAATGCATGTCGAAAATGTTGGGTTTTATGTATTATTTTGAGGGCGTTACACTTAAACTGTCACAGCATTAGTTTCGGCCAGTTCCTACAACGGTCCAACATGACCATAAGCTGTCTCTCGGCATCAGCTTCGGCCTCTGATATATCTCAAGTGCCCTTGTCCTCCCGCTCAAACTTTGCAATCTATTCGCTTTTTATTTTGTTTAGTTTTATTTTATATTTTAATTTTTCTCTCCAAACTCAAGATGTTTATCAACCTTGAGTTTGAGGGAAGATGTTAATATACATATATATATATATGGTATATATTAGGTATTGATTTCCTAGATATATTTGAAAATAACCATAGTTAGGTTTCTTGGAGGATACTCTTTCTCATAGTTAAGTTTCTAGTAGGATACTCTTTCTCAGCCTATGCATACAGGCCTTCATTGTATAGAATAATTCATTAAATACAATACATATTATTTCATCTCTCTCTACTATTGTAACAATATGTTTCCCATGAAATTAGATAAATAGATTCATTTTAAATTTCAATAGATTACACTACTTTATATCCGTTACTCGGAAGAAAAAAATTACATGTTACTGTTTTCTGAAAGACTGCATTGCTTTGGTTTATGCTAGTAAATGAAAAGTAAAACAGTTTCATGCTAGATTTTTCTAGGTGATTTATACACTGTTCTAGTCCTGTATTTCGATATGTATATTAGGAAGTTACATTAATTGAAATTAATATGCATGCTTCTATTTTGTTTTCTGTGAGTCATAGATGTATAGCCACTGTTTGTTATATGAAATCCATGATTAACCATGATTAGACTAATAAAATATTATGCCAAACCCACACTGTTCCAATTCATTTAAATGAATATGGTTTCATGATGTACGATTTTAGTATGGTTGTATAATTTTGTGTTCAATTTCTAATTTCTTACCATGATTTGCGTGTTTTTTTTATTTGATAGTTTTATAATATAATTTACATCCTCACGGGTCTCTAGTGTTCAAGTTAAAATTGACATACTAATTATTTTTATTTTTCTAGTGTAATATCTATGTTCATTATATTTTAGATTCTAATTTAATTCACATATTTATTATTTTCTAGATTCTTAAGATAATTTGCATGTTCTTTATTTTCTAGAGTTCCAGAATTATGTACATGTTTTATTTATAGATTTTAGTTTAATTTGCATGTTAATTGCTTCTAGTTTTCTAAAATTATTTACATGTCAATTGCTTCCTAGAATGGCCTACTAATAGTTTATTCTCCTAGAATAATTATGCATAATTTTGTATTCTAGAATTATTTACTTGTTTATTGTGTAATAATTCTTGTCAATTAATTTTAATTTAATTTTTAGAGTTATAAGTTTAATTGTGTAACTTGTCTACCATTTTAATTTTTACTTAATTTTGCTATTAAATTAATTTATTGCTTTTACAGTTTCTTTCAATTATTTGTTTTATATTTTGTTGTATTTTTCTGCTAACTCTCATTACAAGAATACATATGCAAAAGGGAATGGAAAAAAATATACAAATCCAAATGAATAAAATTTGGGATCGTAATAATAAATAAATAAATAAATAATGGATTACTAACCTTTTTGTCGAATAGAAATACCTAAGAAGGGGCAGAAATTTTTTGGACCATAAGAATCCTAAGTTGGATTGGTTTTTATTCTTTATATTTGAAGCAATTTTTTGCTTGAGTTCGAATAGTAGTTATTTGCCAATATGTTGAAGCAAGTTTGTTTGCTTGTAATTTCTTGGAAGCATTTTATTTGCTTGTAATTATTGTAGCAATTTTTGAATTGCTTGTAATTTGGTCAACAACTTTTTAATTGCTTGTTAATTTTGGAACTTGGTTTGTTTTAACCTAATTTATCCCCTGAAAAGCTTAATTCTAAATTTGTTTCCCATGGATTAGGAGTCAACATATTCTTGAAAGTTCTGTTTAAGGTTAACTGGGTCTTAAGTGGGACCGGTATGACCCCTCCAATCTTCCTGAAAACTTTCTTGACCATGTTCGATTCTAGGGTAAGTGGTGAGACTAGTTTGAATTAAATTTCTAACTTTGAGATTTTCTAGTGTTAAGTTTAATTTCTGGAAACACAAAATAGTGAAATTTTGTTATATTTTTCAGAAATGGCAACTGTCATTGACGCTACTGCTGCTGCTGCTAATGTTGGTAGGGATCAGAACCCCGGGACAATTAGCTTGCCAACCCGTACTGTGACCTCTGTGGTCAACCCTGTTGATGTGACCTCTATGGTCAACCCTATTACTACTCTTGATATTTCGAGAGGACCGCTTAACTATCATGAGTGCCCAAAGAAGTTCACTGGAGTGAATTTCAAGAGGTGCCGCAAAAGATGTTGTTCTACTTGACTACTCTTAGCTTTGCAAGATTTTTGAGTGAGGATCCACCAGCTGTGAAGGAGAATGAGCAAGACAAGAAGAAGCTCATAGCTTTAGATTCTTGGAAGCAGCCAGACTTCCTTTGCAGGAATTATGTTCTGAAAGACCACGCCTATATTCGGTGATTGCAAGGTTGGCCGAGCAATCAAGGATCTCATTGAAAGTCTCTCAATACTTAGCGTTATACGTCTTCAAAGAGTCGCCCGATTCCATCTTGATTCCCAAGAGATGGTGATCCATCTTGATTCCCAAGAGATGGTCAACTTCCTTGGATGTTTTGGTGTTCGTTTTGAATCTAGTGACGAATGCCTCCACCAATTGCTACTATCTCTCGATACTTCCCTCAAAGAGTGACGTGTTTTCTATCTCAAGGGAAAAAGGGGTAGCGCTCAGCCTCGCCAAATCTCTATCTAGCGGCAAGTGCGCCACTAGGCGCGATGATGGCATTATGACCTCCTCACTGGCACGACCTTTGGTGGCTAACCACTGCAATGCTGGCACCTTCTGAGCCTCCCGCCAGCATGCTCGCTCGCTCCTCCAATACATCTATCAAATCTCTCGATTGATCGGAATACAAGTATCTCAACATCATCAACGAACTGAGAAATGATAGCTACTGTCTCGAGTGCAAGACACCTCTGCCACTGCAACGAAGTCATCGGCTCTGAAACTCCTCGAGATGGAAAATGAAGGAGTTGGTTGTCTACTCCGAATGCTAGAATGGCAAGACTGGGCACGCTCACTATGGTTTCCCACTCCAGCAATGACATTTCCCCTCAGTTGGTGCTTCATGGCCTCCATCTTCGTTCCCATTTTTCTGATGATGGTGTCTTGGTCCCTTAGCTTACTCTCCAAGTGTTGAGTGTACGACCCTTGTTGTCGGCGGCACCCTTCTGGCTCAATGAACACCCATAACTCCTTGCGCATTTGTCTCCTAAGTCTCTCGAGGGGCCCTCGTTTGGAGGTCTCCAAACCAGCCATTATTGGAACGGCGGGCAAGTTATCGCACAGCCGAACAGACTCTGGCGAAATGTCGTCGATAGGAGACATCGGAACGTCGTTGTTGTTTGCTATTGAGGTTGATCATAAAATCTTGGAGGACAAGGTTTTATATGTCAAAATTTCCACAAACAGTGCCAATTGTACGGGGAGTAAATATTCTTCTGTACTCCTTGCGTCCAAGCTTCGTGTCACTCCGAACAGTGTCGTATAGCCTGAAAGCATAATGACGGTGAACTACCCGGCGGGTGTGTTGTCGGAAAACCTCCTTGACAATCAAGTTAGCATCCTTAGAGAAGAAAGACAAAAACAAAGATAGCTCTCAGTAAGGAAAGTTGCATACCTTTTGCATAGAGACGCCGCATGGCTAATATAGTTTGTGCGCGCACTACCTTACTCGTCCTTTCTTGGACTCATGGATGTTCTATCTTCTCTTTGCCTTACACGTACATGCGTCAATACTGCCAAACAGTGTTAACTATACTTCTAAACGGTATTGATGTGTACGAACGACGGGTTCTCTTCTTCACACTCCAATTGGGCCATGTGGCAATTCCTGCCGAGCTATCCATAGCACGGTGTGATGTCATCCGCTCTTTGAAACCACGTTATTTTCGACCGATCTAGATCTGAGGTGCCTAGCTAGTTACTTATAGCCCAGTCAGACTATGTGAACCCACCCAAGCCAACCTCGCTTCGCTTCAAAGCGTGGCCAACCCACCTAGCTTGATCACGAGTGAAGTTGTTGACTTCGACCACTCTTCAGCCCGGTCAAATCTTGTTCACTTTCCAAGGTAAATTTCGCTTAGCTCCAGAGCTCGACCAAAGTCATTGGCCACCAACCCTTAGCCCGGTTGAAGCTAGGTTACTATTTGACCGAGCTTAACCCTTGGCCCATGCCTACTAGACATCTTGGACCTAGGCATCCTTCCAACTCGGTTGAGAGATCCAGGACAACAGCCTAAAATCTAAATTTTGCTCTGCCTATATGTTTAGCAAAATTCCCCTCTCAATAACTATTGCTCTATAGGAAATTAATGATCTTTTTTTTTTCAATTGATAAAAGATTGCTTATAAATAAAAGAAGAATTAATAACTATGTTAGAGGGGCTGCACCATTAGTGATGAGAGAGATAATGGTTGCTGCAACATGGTGAATAGAGACAAGTGACGAATTGACAAAGAAGAAAGATGAAAAAATGACACACTAAGTGAGTGAGAGAGATGGCACAACAAGGAGAAATTTTAAACAAAGTTTAGAATTTTAAAGGGGGTATTTAATCTAACATCCCTCTTCAACTTTTAGTAATGTGAGAAATCCATAATATATATATATATATATGTATATATTGTATTTTAAGGTCCCTCACTCGTTCAAGAACGACCCATCGTGCTTCGATACTACCTTTGTTAATTTGGAAATCAGTATCTGGATCCACTGTATATTCCTGAAGATTTCTGATTGACTTCGGATAATTGTGATGAATCACTGAACTAAAGACCGAATCGGATTGTAAACTGTGGAATTATTGAAGAATGAATTGAACTTTCGTAACAAGGGAATAGATCGGACTGCTATGGTAAAATTGGTTGGGATTTGAAATGAATATGTGGGTGACCTATTATGAAGAAGGAAATTATTGAATTGTGTCTAAATACTTTTCGGTGCCAACAGGTCGAAATCGAATATCAAATAGTGACGGGACTACTTCAACCTTCCTTTACTTTGGAATGGAAGTAGGAATTTGTAGACACCCCATTTTTGACTGTCCTCAAGACTTGGACGTCACCGCTTGAACACTCGGTGATCACCCATGTTGGTGTTCGTCTTGAGTTCCCGGAGGTTTCGGCTACGCGCCTTACCTCAGGATCTCTCGACTCGACTGTTTTGTGTCTAGTTTTGCACCAAACACTTGTGTTTTGCCTTTGAGAGGCAGGGTAGGGCTTGTAGACCATCCCCACCCATCACCGGCCAGGGTTTGAGGCCACCGGCTGTGTTTTGTGGCCACTGGCCAAATGTTTGGCCGGCCGGCACTATAGATGGCCGGCCGGCTATCTTTTTTTGGTCAATTATACTTTTGGCCGGCCGACTACTGTGCATCTGCTTTTGCAGATATTTTGGCACAGCTAGATTGCACTTGGCTCCCCTCCATACACGTGTATGGAGGGATCTCTCTCTTTAGAAGCTTGTCTTGTAAGCTTACAAGACTAAAGCTCTATAAAAGAGAGCTTCTTCTCTCTTGGTTAGGGGTTAGACAAAAGGTTAGACATTTTAGACAGCCATTTTTTTAGGGTTTGAGTTCTAGGGTTAGGGTTTGGTTCATATCCTATCTCTATATCTCTCTCCAGTGTGTGTTTTGTCTCATTTTTGCTCACAAACACCCACCATCACACAATCTCTTGGAGCTGAGGCCCTTGAAGGTTGTTTTTAGAATTTTGGAGCTGGTTTGGAGCTCAAGAAGCTACTGGAGCTTCATTTGTGAAGAAGGTCTACAAGGGTAATCACTTTTCCCTTTTATTCCCCATTTTTGCACACTACTTTTACCTATCTTGCAATTGTTTTTTGGCTTTGCATATAATATATAAAAGTTCTGTTTTTAAGGCCTCTAAATAGTTTGTTAAAAGTGCTTTAAGCTTTAGGGTTGTTTGACCCCTCTTAAGCCTTATTTGAAAACCCTTATTAAATGGTTTACTTTCCTTATGAGAAAAACAAAGAAATATATGAAAAAATTATTTTTTAAGTTGAGTTGATCCAATTTCCAAATCTTCATTCAGCAAATATCTCCAACTTCACTTCTCAGCTGCAATTACATTGTTTATAGATTTTTATTTTTATAATTTGACAACATTAAAATTAGTGCAAACAAAAAGCATCATTTGATTTCTAAATTTTCAGTCATCTAATATCGGATTAAAATTTGATTTTTTCCATTATAATGCAACAGCCTTTAGACTATACAATATGCAGTCATCTTGTTCTTCCGATAACACGCTCACATGATAAGATCAACTATTAACATGTGAGTGTGTTAACAAGATTGGTAATAAATGGATTAATATCCGTAACATTTTTCATAACAAATTTCTCAAACTAGTACATCTAATAAGTACATGACTTTCCTCGTAGACTCCTCCGATTGCTTTGCCTTCTCTTCCCTCACTTTACTCGAAAGCACAGCGGAGGACGAGGGAGAGAGTTTCTTGGCCTGAGAGTATGATCTGAGATTGTTCTTGGCGTGCTGGTGTATCGATCTCATGGTGTAGTTCCATGTGCAGAGCCCCCGATCTCATGGTGTAGTTCCAACACTCACTGCTACAATCCAAGCTCTGCTTGCCGAACTCATCTTTTTCTTCTTCTTCTTTCTTTAAATTTGCTAATCTTTCAGTGACAGATATGAGAGGTTTATGAGTAATTTTGGATTTGATGATGGACTTACAATCTGGGTTGGTGTATATATAAAGACGCAAACATAATTGTAAATCTCTAGATGTGAAATGAAAGAATAGGCGGTGGTAGCTGTTTTACGGGAGGTTTGGTGGCTGGTTAAGCAAATGGTTTTAAACAAGTGGGAAAAACTGATTTTGGGACCTTTGGATTAAAATGACTGTTTTACCCCTTCTATTTTTACAAGTGGAATTGGACATTTTTTTTTTTTTCTTTCTGGTACTTCCATAAATATTTTGTGAGGGGTGGTTTCAATTGGCATGAGTCCCCTCAATACCAGTAATCCTTTATATCGCTCGATAATTAATCCATTTGGGAGAGAATTAATCATTTTAAATTAGAGGTCATTCTTCAATCATTTGAAAAAAAATGAATGTACTAATTTGCCTATTAATTTTTAGAGATGGACTTTTCTCCCATCCATAATTGGATTGGAGAGGTGTTATTCGGTCCAATGAGGTTAATTTTATATCTCGTTTTAATGATTCAAACCGTTTATATTTTAAAATTTATTTTTTCTCACTATTCATTTTTTCATAAAAAAACTTATCTGAACACATGGTTGTCGTTATCCAATTAACTTAATTTTTTATAAGGATGATGTATTCGACGAACCCTAAAATATGAACAATTCAAATTATCGAAACAGAATTCAAAATTAGGCCCATTGGACCGAACAACACATTTCCAATCCAATTATGAATTGGTGAGAATCACCGCACTAATTTGTACTTAATATCTATAGGGGCGTTGTTAATTTATCTAATTAACCCAATGTGAAAATTTTAAAGATATTTTGATGTAATTAGAAATATAAAAACTAAATTAACATGAGAAAATTTATAGGAATTATGACTGTAATTTGTATTTTTTTGAATAAATTACATTTTTTTGGTGTTAAATTTTAACTAAAATTTTATTTTGATCCTTAAATTTTTAATTATAACAATTAGATTTTCATACTTAATTGGTGTGTCAATGTAGGCATCTTGTCGCTGTCATAAAAAATTTGATGATCATGTGCGGGTTATGTGTGCACAATTTAGGAGCGTTAAAAAGAAGAAGAAGAAAAAAAATTTGTATAATAAATTATTCCTTTTACCTTCTGATTCTATTTAAATTCTATTTTGCATCTCGTATATTTCAAATTTTAAACTGCAAAGTCATGAAAAGATCACATTAAAATGAGAAGTAATTGAAACTCCCTTAATCACCAACCTCCCTCCCCCTTCCACACATACACACAGGTGCGGTTAGTGATTAGAAGGAAAAAAAAAAAAAAATTGACCAATCATAGGTCAAAGGGGGTCGTGGGGGTCACCCGGAGGGGGTCGGATCATTTTCCAAATGAATAATACTTGAGACCCCCTTTTGGGGGTCACCCCCTCACCCCCTTTGCCATGTGTCAGGGAGTGATTGGAGGAGCAGGAAAAAAAAAAAAAGAAAAAAAAAAAACAACTAATGAGAGAGAGAGGGGGTCAAAGGGGGTGATGGGAAAAGGGGGATGAATCATTGTTGTTTCCAAATTCTAAGTGGTTTTTCCTCCCCTCAATTGGATAAGGTGATGAACTGACAAGTGGGCAGTGATTTAGGCAACTAGTGTAAAGGTAATGCTGATGCGTTCACAGTCAGCACACGAAAGTATTCCATTTCAGCCCAGAGTTTGGGAGGAAAACCAGTTGTTTATTACTGATGAGTAAGGATCTTCTAGAATTTTTTTTTTTTTAAATTTTTTAGAGTGGTGTAGTGTATGGTTGAGATTTAATGATAAGTCACATCAATTTTTCAACATTAAATCTTAACTACACAATACACTACTTTAGAAAATTTTAAAAAAAAACACTCTAAAGGATCCTTGGTGAGAGAGTGGTCCATTTGTTTTCTCTCCTACTTGTTTTTGTGACAGATCCAAGGTATTGCAGTTGCATATCTGGATTCAGGACAATGAGGGATAAACACGAATGAATATTAGAATAACATATATTTATATATATATATATATATTAACATGACCATGGACATATAAATTATAATTAATCACATAACTAATTATATAAAACAATCATGATTATACACACTCCCTCCGTCCCAAAATAATAGTCCCTTTTGGGGAATCTAACTTTTTTAATAGTACAATTATTGCATTTGAAAAAAGTTAATTTTCCAAAATTATCTTTTTGATAGTACATTTTTTGAGAATATCAATGTTATAATTGTACTTTTTATATTGTTTATTAATTTAAAAAAATGGCAAAATAAGAAATTTATATTATTTTTGTACTTGATTTTTGAAGAGGAACTAATATTTTAGGACAATGAAAAATAGAATAAGGGACTAATATTTTGGAACGAAAGGAGTATAAAATTAGTTTTAAATTCCGTACAATGCACGATTTCTATTTAAAAATTTATAATTAATAATTAAATATAGTATATTTATATCTATAAATATAAATATTATTAAATAATAAATATGAATGTATATACCAAATAATTATGCAATCAAAGTATCAAAGTACTTTCAGTATTTAAAAAACTAATTATATAAAACAATCATGATTATGCATATAAAATTAGTTTTAAATTCCGTACAATGCACGATTTCTATATAAAAATTTATAATTAATATTTAATAATTAAATATAATATATTTATATTTATAAATATAAATATAAATATTATTAAATATGAATGTTGTGGTAAAGTGGTTTGGAAATACTCTTGGATCCAGTTAGAAGCTCTTAATACTTTGATTGCTACCTGAAAAAAGGATGAACACTGCCGGAATTAGCACTCTGACGGATAAGTCAGTATCCTCCCTACTTTACTTCTATCTTAAGTTATCTTGTGTTTTCTCACATACTTCTTTTTAGCTAACGCTTCTGCTTTTTGTATTATTCTCCAAGGACCCACCTTCTCATCATCACCTTTCGTCATCATATCAAGGACCCCTAGTACGTCAAAAGCTTTTCGGCATACTCGGCCCGCGGGCTGGATTCTACTCGGCCTTGCTCTTGTTCAAATGGGTTTGTCCACGCCAAGTTAGCCTCACCACCATTCTCTCCTGTTTGAACCTCTTTTGAGCGCACATTTATTTAGCCCCCACAATTGCCCCCCAAACATCCGAATAAAATATTTACTCGGCATGTTTGGTTTCTCAGCCAATCAAAACAAAAACCCTCGAAAGATATATACGGCGGTTGCACTCCTTTTAGTACTGATTCGTCAAAGCCATCAGAGCAGAGACACTACTTGAATCATTACAACTTCTCGCCCCTTCATTTTGTCATTCATTTAATGCATTTTGAAATCTGTACCCCTATATATTTTTGAATCGAAAAGCTATTGACATTCTTTAAGCCCGTATACTCTTGAATTGAAAAGTTATTGACATCCTTTAAGCATCCTTCATATTAACCTCCTTCCAGACATCTGCAACCCCACCTCTTACTGTTCGTCTCCTTCTTCATCCTGTAAATCCCCTCTCTCTTCTCATTCTATTCTTCATTCCAATTTTCCCTGCGCGTTTTGCTTTTGTTTTTTTGTACACGTTGTTTTCATTCCGTCTCGAATGGCGAGACATTTGAAAGCTCTCCTTTCTGAGGATCAAGTTGCAGCCTTCCATCGTTACTTTTCCACTTCATACGACGTTCACCTATCCTTCGTTTTAGACAACGTAGTGGATATGGAGAGGCCTGATATAAGCATCATTAACTTTCCTCTTTTGGCAATTGCAGAGGGTGAAGCTCAATTCCCCCTCCATCCTCTTCTTAGGACAGTCCTGCGCTACTGGGGATTAATTCCCTCCCAGCCAAACGTGAACTTTTACTGTATCGTCATGGGTATAGTGGAATTGAATCACCAACTAGGTCTTAACCTAGGAATCCCAGTTATTCGGCACTGCTATGTCATGGCGAAATCAACCGGTCGGCAAGGCCATTACTTTTTAAGGGCTAAGGACGTTGACCATCATTTGGTAACCAAGCTCGTTAGCTCTGGAAAAAGGGTTGATGATGTCATGGTCACCGTCCGAGGTAATTGGGAATTCGACAAAAGAGAAGATCACCAAGACTCAATACCAAGGCAAAAGGGCGAACCAGGTGGCCAGCTAAAACTGCTAACATCTCTTAAACTAAATGGTTTATTGTGATACCCCTGTTCCGTAATATGTTAATTGGTCCTTAATATGAATGTGATTATGTGTTTTGATATGATTTTGTGCACCATTATATGAAAATATGTGGTTTTGAATTTCTATCTGTTCACCGTGGGAATATCTGTTTGATTTTTCCGCTTCGGAAATTAAATTGGAGACCTTATCGGCCACAGAACCCGAAATTGATTACGCCATTGTGATTGGCATAATTTTTAGAGCCTACGGTGGAATTTAATTGAAAATTGATTTGGGTCAGATTAAATCGATTAAATTGATGAATTTAGTGCCCAATTATTTAATAATATTAAATAATGGTTAGTGGGACTTTATGTGAGAGGCCATATACACTCAATTTGTACATTTGAGCTCAAAACCAGATTTTGTGTCTTGGAATAGAGAGAGAGCCGACCTTGAGAGGGAAAAGAGGCATCT
Source organism: Camellia granthamiana (assembly GCA_036172215.1). NCBI lineage: Eukaryota > Viridiplantae > Streptophyta > Magnoliopsida > Ericales > Theaceae > Camellia > Camellia granthamiana. The sequence goes on from CM069907.1 coordinate 65,698,358, forward strand.
TGGTGTATTTTGGCTTGTAAATTGTGAATTGGGAAGGTGCAAGACTTGGCCATAATTGTGAAGATTGAGCTCCTAGGTAAATGAATTCATAAATTTTAAGTTACCATCTTGTGAATTCAAATTTGATTAATGGTCAAGAGCATGAGTTAGATTGATTATGTTGAATCTAAAGTCTTAGAGCACATGCATATAAGAAATTGCCATGAATCTCCATGTTTGAGCTTAAAGTATGTAATCCATGTTGAGTTTTGATTATTAACCATGTATTTGATCACCTCCTCACCAATTGAGTTGAAGATGTTATGCATATTTCACATGCAAGTGTAAATCATGGGAGTTTGAATCTTGCATGTTTGAATCTAGTGTGTTGGTGATGGGTTTGAGTTAAATTGAGCCATGCATATGATTTAATTGTGAAATTGAGCTTCATTATGTTATAATTTGGTGTTTATACCATGTTAGAGTGTGTATATGTGAAGATTGAGCCAAAATCACGCATTTGGAACCTTTGAACATCAAGATGAAGCTCAAGAACTCAATCTGGAAAACCTAGATTTTTTATGTCCGCTCGAGCGGGTGAAGTGCCGCTCGAGCGGGAAAATCGTGCTCCTAGCACTTTTTGCAGACATGGTTCCCGCTCGAGCGGGGAGCTATGTAAACAGGCCATCCGCTCGAGCGGCAGAGTTCACGCTCGAGCGTGATTTTGATGTAACCAGTATTTTTGCAGGCCTTAAGGGTACGCTCGAGCGGGGAAGTCCACGCTCGAACGGGGACCTTATTTTCTGAAATTCTGAAATTGCATTCTGTGTTCTGTTTTCCGTTCTCTTTCACTTGTAAGCACTCTTAGGCATGCATTGAGCATTGTAAATGAGTTAACAAGATAAGAATGAAGCCTAAAGAGGAATATGTGAATTAAAGAACGGATTGAACTGTTAGTGACCCTTTTGTGTTCATGAAATGTGTAGGGTCAAGCTCCAGGGCAAATCTACAAGCCGATCACTGTGAGTAATATCTCAACAAAAGATGTTTGAATATGTTGTTGTCCTATTGCTTACCTCTATGTAAGTCTGTAAGTTCATTAATTTGAATGGTGGACAATGTCTGATATGAAAGTTTGCAATGGGCCAGAGGCCGTTTTGACGAGAAATAATGAATGGGCCAGAGGCCGTTTTGACAAGCATGAGTGAATGGGCCAGAGGCCGTTTTGATATGAATGATTAGGCCAAAGGCCAGTTTGACACGAAAGTGTGAATGGGCCAAAGGCCATTTTGACATAAACGAATGGGCCAAAGGCCGTTTTGACATAAACGAATGGACCGAAGGTCGTTTTGACATAAACGAATGGACCAAAGGTCGTTTTGACACGAACAAACGGACCGAAGGTCGTTTTGAGATATATGAATGGACCGAAGGTCATTTTGAGATAAATGAATGGACCGTAGGTCGCTTTGAGATATATGAATGGACCTAAGGTCGTTTTGACATGAATGAGTGGGCCGAAGGCCGTTTTGACACGAATGTATGGGCCGAAGGCTGTTTTGACGTAAACGAATGGACCGAAGGCCATTTTGACCGAAATGAATGGGCCGAAGGCCGTTTTGACAAAAATGAATGGGCCGAAGGCCGTTTTGACATAAATGAATGAGCCGAAGGTCGTTTTGACATGAATGGAAATCTGAATGGGCCAAAGGTCAGAATGTTTGGAACTACAGTCACTTGATTTGAATTTCCTATAGTTATATATCTGTTAAATAGAAATATGAAATGGGCCCAAGGCCGTTTGGAACATGTTGTTCTACATTGTTATGTAACTTCTGTATTTGATTTGATATTATTCACTGGGCTTTCGCTCACGCTCATTCGTCTGTTTGTAGGTGAGCCAAGAGAAGTCCAGACCCAGCCTCAATGAAGTCTGTATAGAACAACTAAAGTTTTGAGAGAGTCAGCCCTTGTGTCTCACGCACGAGACCCGTCTTCGCCCTTTTGTTATGTATTTACGTTTTGTCAAGTTGGCGAAGTTTTGAATACGTCTGTATATAGTTTTCATGGGTTGACTTAGTTTGGATGATCCTGTCTATATAGAGTCTTATGTCATTACACTTTCTATTGTGAGTTATTAACATGTGTACGTATGGAATGTTATGGTGTGCATATAAGCACGGCTCTATGGACAAAGTCTTAAATTTGCTTCCATTTGGCCCCTTTTACTCTGATAAGTCTTGTCTTATTTGGTTTGAGGCCGTAGATAATCTCGCGATTACTGGCCGGTCATGGCCTTAACCCATAGGGGCGGGTTCGGGTCGTGACAGAGTGGTATCAGAGCACGAGTTAATAACTCACACACTTGTCCAAAAGAGCAATAAGCGTCTAGAAAAGATCTAGGATGCATTCATGTTATAAATATAAATTAGAAGCATGAAGAATATGCTTAAGTGTTTCGATATGAACAGTTATGTGCTATAATTCGTAAATTGCTTACATTATAAACCTTTGGAATACGTATGCTCTCTGGTATATGCATACTTGTGAATCTTTGTATAAAGTATAATGCTATGTTTGGTATAAATGAATGATTGTCTAAATTCTCCTTGAACGTAATTGTGGTATCCTTAGCGGAGGCCCTCGCCCAGGGGACATAATACTGTGGCTTATGGTCATGAGGCCCTAGCCCGGGGGAAACAGTACCGTGGCCAATGTATGAGACATGTTACCGGTACAGAAGGCTCCATTATGGAACTTGATATGCTTGACCAACATGATATGTTACGCTAAAGGAAGTATCACACATGATTTGAATATGAGATATGAATTATTACACTAATGTGTACAACAAGTTTGTTTTGTTATAATGCACATACATGAACATATGAACCATGAAAAGTTGCTTATGTGCATTTGATTCTGCCAATGGGTGTCTATGTGAAATATGAACATGATTTGAGTATATAATTACTTAGTAAATGTTCAGCATGCGATATTTGATAAGTATGCAATTATCTGTTACGTGTGTGATTAATTGCATACGATATGTGAAATGAGAATATAACAATGTGCCTATGTGCGAATGTACCCATGTGTATCTGTGTTTATTTTTGTATTGGTCATCCCAGTAATTGGCAAGGTTTAATGAGAGTTCGTGTAGAACGTGGTTAAAGTAAGGGCATACGAGTTGGCAAACTCTTTCACAGCCCAATTTGACAAGCTGGAAGGAGTAGTACAAGAGGTGGCAGAAATCTTAGGACAAAGATGTCAGTTGCCGCTACGGCAAGAGCCGTTGCCACCACCAGTGTAAAAAACATGGAGGGGTTCATTACCAAATTTATGGGGCTTGTTATAAGTGTGGTAAAGTAGGCCATATGGTAAGGAATTGTTCCCGAATTGAGCAAATGTGAATAAATGTTCTGTCTCAGCTACATTCGTACCAGTGGTAGGAATTGCTACGCAGGATAGAGTACTTACACTCATCCCAGAAAGCACTCAGAATACTGTGATTGTTATCCCAGGTATCTTTATTGTTTACGAATGAATGCTTATGTGTTGATTGATTTTGAATTAGTACATGTATACATCTTTGCTTGGGATATTATTTGATTTGAATCGGCATATCCTTTCGTATCTGCTGCATGTGTATTTAGATTGGCTAGACCTACAAGATCGAGACCGTATTCATTGAATGTATATGCTCAGTGGGAAATTTGTGAAATATGTATTGGGATATCGATTAACTCTACACATGCACATGTACATCTGAACCTATGCTCGGGGTGATTTGTTATGTTACTAACCTCAATGACTGAACCATTGGAATTATGATTCCGTAATTATGTGACTGAGTTGGGCACCCCAAATGATGAACCTTATAATTGGGAGACCATGTAGTTTGACTGGTAGAAAATTGATTGGGCTATGTGGCTATATTGGGTTTAGCTCATAAACCTATGCTTTTGTGACTAATTTAGAACTTTTGCGTAACAATCCTATACTATGTGTACCCGAGGAACTCTGTTTAATGTATTACTGTGCACCATGTTCTTGCATATAAGACTTATTTGGGAACTGCTATACTGATTATGATACGTACCTCCTAATATGAACACTTGCATGCTTATGTAACTACACCTGAACTTATGTGGACAATGCTATATGGTATATGATCTGAAATACTTTGATATGAACGGTTGTGATGAATGACTCTGATTTGACTTTAAGAACTGATGAACTTAGGACAGTTGTGAAACCATCGACCATATACCTAAACAAACGAAGTATGCCTTACAGAACCGAATGTGCCCCATTTGAGAAAACTTTTATCTAGTTCATTCTAATGGAACTTTTGTTTGATTTGGCCTACTAGAACCCTCGCCCGATATAACTTGATGGAACCTTTGTTTGATTTAATTTGGCAAGACCAGTGTCGGGATTGGTTTGATAAGACCCTCTATCTGATTTAATTTTGTAAAAAGGGATTGAGGATTGCCTATAAATAAATAGCCAGATTATTCTTGGCAGGAAAAACTGATTGACCCAAAACTTGAATTTGTTTAGAGTACTTGACCTATGTGAAGGACCTCTTGTGGGCTATCAACAGATTGATCTAACCATGAACACCGTTGAGAACTAACCCCCAACTATTGAGGACATATGTGTTAAAAATGAACCGAATTGTGCAAACCCCGTGATTGGGTGTCGTAAGGAGTATTGTCTCATTTTTGTTTGTTTGACGCTATGGGAACCGATGGCGGCAGATTGATTTGACTATAAGTAGTACTGAACATTTGTCTTTGACTGATCAGAACATGTTTTGTGAGGGAGAGTGGTTGCTTCAGTATTATTAGATTTTGGGAAATCAGGTTAAAGTGAATGGTATTATGTTTGTTTTGATGACATTCTTGGAACGTCCTTTCGTGCTAGGGGACGTTAAGCCTATGTAGCACCTTTGATTGAGATATCTTTTGCCACCGACGGTTTCGTACGGGTGGGTTTGACTAATCGACCTCGAGTCGGCCACCGACGGTCATGAACGGGTGTGTTTCAATTCCGAGAGGATTATTCCTTTGTTTTGTCCGGAATGTCATCCTTAGGTATTATGAAGATGTTTTAACATCAAAGAAACTTTGAAAAACCCTGATTGTCCGAAAGTGTGTGAATTCAGTACGCTTTGTAAATAACTGCTCAGTGTCATCATATTCTGTGATTGGGGCTCTGAAAGTGTGTAAATTGTGTTTGCCATGTGATTGACTCCTTTGATAATGCCTTTGACATCCTGAGGATTTACGTGTATGAATTACCTTAAGCTTTTAACGACTATTAGATAATGTGAAAGGACCCGATGGGGCAGGGGATTGAATATTGAACTGAAATGTGAATCGTAAACTGTTAAATGAATTAAGAACACGTGTATGGTGTTAGAAAGCGACTGCCTCGATGTTATTGTACCTTACAATCAGTATTATGGGGATATTTGGACTATGTGCATAGTATGGGTAAGTGCTTCGATACTACCTTTGTTAATTTGGAAATCAGTATCTGGATCCACTGTATATTCCTAAAGATTTCTGATTGACTTCGGATAATTGTGATGAATCACTGAACTACAGACCGAATCGGATTGTAAACTGTGGAATTATTGAAGAATGAATTGAACTTTCGTAACAAGGGAATAGATCGGACTGCTATGGTAAAATTGGTTGGGATTTGAAATGAATATGTGGGTGACCTATTATGAAGAAGGAAATTATTGAATTGTGTCTAAATACTTTTCGGTGCCAACAGGTCGAAATCAAATATCAAATAGTGACGGGACTACTTCAACCTTCCTTTACTTTGGAATGGAAGTAGGGATATTGTAAACACCCCATTTTTGACTGTCCTCAAGACTTGGACGTCACCGCTTGAACACTCGGTGATCACCCATGTTGGTGTTCGTCTTGAGTTCCCGGAGGTTTCGGCTACGCGTCTTACCTCAGGATCTCTCGACTCGACTGTTTTGTGTCTAGTTTTGCACCAAACACTTGTGTTTTGCCTTTGAGAGGCAGGATAGGGCTTGTAGACCATCCCCACCCATCACCGGCCAGGGTTTGAGGCCACCGGCTGTGTTTTGTGGCCACTGGCCAAATGTTTGGCCGGCCGGCACTATAGATGGCCGGCCGGCTATCTTTTTTTGGTCAATTATACTTTTGGCCGGCCGACTACTGTGCATCTGCTTTTGCAGATATTTTGGCACAACTGGATTGCACTTGGCTCCCCTCCATACACGTGTATGGAGGGATCTCTCTCTTTAGAAGCTTGTCTTGTAAGCTTACAAGACTAAAGCTCTATAAAAGAGAGCTTCTTCTCTCTTGGTTAGGGGTTAGACAAAAGGTTAGACATTTTAGACAGCCATTTTTTTAGGGTTTGAGTTCTAGGGTTAGGGTTTGGTTCATATCCTATCTCTATATCTCTCTCCAGTGTGTGTTTTGTCTCATTTTTGCTCACAAACACCCACCATCACACAATCTCTTGGAGCTGAGGCCCTTGAAGGTTGTTTTTAGAATTTTGGAGCTGGTTTGGAGCTCAAGAAGCTACTGGAGCTTCATTTGTGAAGAAGGTCTACAAGGGTAATCACTTTTCCCCTTTATTCCCCATTTTTGCACACTACTTTTACCTATCTTGCAATTGTTTTTTGGCTTTGCATATAATACATAAAAGTTCTGTTTTTAAGGCCTCTAAATAGTTTGTTAAAAGTGCTTTAAGCTTTAGGGTTGTTTGACCCCTCTTAAGCCTTGTTTGAAAACCCTTATTAAATGGTTTACTTTCCTTATGAGAAAAACAAAGAAATATATGAAAAAATTATTTTTTAAGTTGAGTTGATCCAATTTCCAAATCTTCATTCAGCAAATATCTCCAACTTCACTTCTCAGCTGCAATTACATTGTTTATAGATTTTTATTTTTATAATTTGACAACATTAAAATTAGTGCAAACAAAAAGCATCATTTGATTTCTAAATTTTCAGTCATCTAATATCGGATTAAAATTTGATTTTTTCCATTATAATGCAACAGCCTTTAGACTATACAATATGCAGTCATCTTGTTCTTCCGATAACACGCTCACATGATAAGATCAACTATTAACATGTGAGTGTGTTAACAAGATTGGTAATAAATGGATTAATATCCGTAACATTTTTCATAACAAATTTCTCAAACTAGTACATCTAATAAGTACATGACTTTCCTCGTAGACTCCTCCGATTGCTTTGCCTTCTCTTCCCTCACTTTACTCGAAAGCACAGCGGAGGACGAGGGAGAGAGTTTCTTGGCCTGAGAGTATGATCTGAGATTGTTCTTGGCGTGCTGGTGTATCGATCTCATGGTGTAGTTCCATGTGCAGAGCCCCCGATCTCATGGTGTAGTTCCAACACTCACTGCTACAATCCAAGCTCTGCTTGCCGAACTCATCTTTTTCTTCTTCTTCTTTCTTTAAATTTGCTAATCTTTCAGTGACAGATATGAGAGGTTTATGAGTAATTTTGGATTTGATGATGGACTTACAATCTGGGTTGGTGTATATATAAAGACGCAAACATAATTGTAAATCTCTAGATGTGAAATGAAAGAATAGGCGGTGGTAGCTGTTTTACGGGAGGTTTGGTGGCTGGTTAAGCAAATGGTTTTAAACAAGTGGGAAAAACTGATTTTGGGACCTTTGGATTAAAATGACTGTTTTACCCCTTCTATTTTTACAAGTGGAATTTGACAAATTTTTCATCAATTAGTGAAACAATTATCTGGAACATTACTATGCAAAATTGATAATGTTCTTAGTTTTAAAAATTAGAAAAAACTGATAATATTCTCAGTTTTATTAAATAAGATTTATTGGTTCAAAATTTTTTAGATAAGATCTGAACTAACATAACATTTGTAAATAGGACTTTTAGGTAATTAACTCTAAAATAAATCATAGTGATTTTAAGATAGATTTTATAAATTAAATTTATTTTAATGTAGATATATTTGATTGCAATCACTGTATTTTTTTTTTTTTAATTCAGAACATTTTAAATGTCATAGAAAAGTTTAACCATGACAAAAACATTATGAGATGAGAATATTTGTTAAGAAATTATTTTCAAATAAATCAAAACATAATGTTGTAAATGACTTACTACATATAATTTAATAAATGATTTTACATTATCCAATATAAAATAATTTTTAACAAATTATTTTATTAACATATTATGTGGTCAGATATCACAAAATGCAAAAAATATTTTAATAAAAATAATTTACAACAAATAAAATGAGTCTAAATGTTTTTATGTCTACAATATCAATTTAGTATTTTTTTTTTTTAATGTGATGTTGTAATTAGGGTTACAAATGAACCGAGCCAAATCGAATTTTAGTATGTTTGAACTTGTTTATTAAGATTTTAATAAGTTCGAACTCGAATTTGAACTCAATAAAAATTTAATAAATTGAACTCAAGTCGAGCTGGCTTATACTTGACTCAAACTCGAGCTTATTCACGAGTTTTAACAAGACAAAAAAAAAATTATAAATTCATACTTGCGTATGAGACTAAAGTGACAATTGAAACTTTGATTGTAAAATTATATATACAATATATATATATATATAACTTAAAAAAAAAAGGTCAATATTTTACCAAAATAATAATATCTACCACCACTATTATATAAATATATTATCTATAGTTAGCTATTATTTACGTTTACATTTTTTAAATATATAAATAAAATATTTATCTTATTTTTTATACATATTTTTATATTATTTAATATATAAATAACAAATATTAAACAAGTCAGCTAACGAGCCGAGTTTTAATATATTTGGCTTATTTATTAAAATTTTAACAAGCTCGAGCTTGAACTCAGATGCAAAAAAAATTTAACGAATCGAGTTCGAATGAGCTCTTACTAAGCCAAGTTCAAGCCTATTTCACGAACGATTCTGTTCATTTGCAATCCTAATTGTAAAACTAATAAAACTAACAAAATTTATGATGAAAGTCATTGAGCACTTTTTTTTTTCTTTTTTTCTTTTTACTGAAATGCATTTGAAAAAAATAGACTTCTTTCTTTTTTAATTATATATAGATCATCAGTAAGCTTATTCATGTACTCCTATAAGTAGACTGTCAAATTTCCCCTTCTCCCTCTCTGTTTCTTTTTTTTTTTTTTTTCCTATTTTTTTTTATAATAACCGTTTACATTTGCTTTATCATATTTTTGTAAAACTATTTTAAAATTGTAATTTTCTTTTACATATTAAAATTAATAAACATAAACATATAGGGTGGAATAATTCAAAACATATATAAAAAATAATGCATTTATAGATGAAATAAGAAAAATCATTAAAGGAAAAAAAGAAAAAAAAAAAGGGATATCATAAAAAAATGCCGAAGGAAGAGGAAATTTTTTTTAAATAGAAAGCCATCTCTTTAAGCAAAATTCTAATAGGCTAAAAGTGACACATGGAACCTTTCTAAAATTTTTAAGAGAAGTCTCTATTTTACTTGTGACACCCGCCTTCGTAATTAGTTGTTATTTACCTAGAGTATGTGCTTATATGTGACTTTTTGTCTTAAATGTTTATATGTGCAGATTAATTGTGACTTATGTGCTATTTGAACTATGTTTTGTTTGACAGATAGGAGAAAAGACCCATCTGATTCGTAAAATTTTAAGGTTACAAATTAAATGTTGGATTAGGTGGTTAGAGCTTAATAAATTAGGCTAAGTTAAATAGATTACCCTTAATTTAACTTTAAACTAAATTAAGCTTAAAATTGAGTTAGGAAAAGTAAAGTTAGATATTTTGTATATTAGAACTTCAACAATAAGAGAGAGAGAAAGAAAATCTAAATCTCGAGTTTTGTGCGTTCGGTTGTGTGGATTGTCGGATGTTGTAAGAACTTGTTAGACTAGAGTCTTGTCTCAAGCCAAGTTGGGTTGTGACCTTTTTCCTTAAACGAGGTAACCAAGGATTTTGTGGTAAGAATCTAGTTTTCATTTTGTTGGAGTGTTGAACGTGGAGAGTGTTTGGGCTAATGGTGGTGGATACCCGGGGCGTGCGTGTGGTTGCCCTAGTTGTTTGTTGTTCTTGTCTCATAGACCCAGTGAGTAGTGTGAATCGAGGGGAAGTCTGTGACCCTTCCTTGTGTTCTTGACCAATTCGGTATCCTTGGCGTTCTTAGAGTCGGGGTAGTACTCCAAATTTAGTTGTGGCCGAAAGTGGGTGTTGTGTTTCTTCGGTTGGTTGGAAGGTCTTCCTTGGCACCGTTTGAGGCCTTGTATGGCCAAGGTAGGAGATGCACCATTGTTGGGTCCGGAGTTTGTTAGGGAGGCAACCGAGAAGGTTGCTCTCATCCGAAAGAGGGTAGTTACAGCCCAAAGTCGATAGAAAGTTATGCTGATAGGAGGAGACAACCTTGTTCTTTGGAGTAGGCGATTGTATGTTCCTTAAGATCGCACCTAGGAGAAGATTGGAGAGGTTTGGGAAAGGGGCATATCGGTTAGCTTTACCGCCACAACTTTCAGGGGTTCATTATGTGATCCAAGACCATACAGCTAGCATAGGTGTTGTGGAGACACCATGGAATTGAGGAAGCGACTTGGGGACGGGAAGCGGGGGTCCGCTCCAAGTATCCGGATTTGTTTGAGCATGCTTGGTTGTTTTGTTTTAATTGTAATGTTTCCTAGTGTTAAGGGGGAAAAAAAATGTTGAATTATTGATCGCATGTTGTAGTATGTATTGTAAATCTAGGCTTGAGATTATGAAAGAAAGATAGTTTATATGAATGTTTTATTCCGAAGGCTTGATATGAGGAACTATTGTTTTGGAGAATGATGATAAAGGGCATGATATATGATTATAGATAATTCATTTCATTGTAAGTTTGAGCAATTGTGTTTTGACGAGTTGATGATGAGAATAATGTTAAACATTGATTGAAAATAAATGCTATAATTTGATAATGTTGTTGAAATAACCATTGTTGCTAGAACACTTTTGTTTAGTGAGTTTGTTCAAATTTCGGGGACGAAATTTCCTATGGTGGGGAGGTTGTGATGACCGGCCTTCTTTTTTCCTTTTCTTCTCTTTTTCGCTTCGTTCTCTTTTTATTTTCGTTGGATTGAAAGGTGCGAAATTGATTTCTTGGTGCTTATTTCTTTCGGTGTTGTGTTTCGATTGTTCCGGAGGGTGTGCGGGTGAGTCTGGAGTGCCGGGAGCGAAACAAAATTTTGGGTGGCTGGGCTTGGGCTGCATGTGCGGGGCCCTAGGCCACACGTGCGGGGCTTGGCCGCTCGAGCGGTGGAGGCTTGGACCCAAAAATGTGCATACTGTCTAGGGCACACGAACGGATAAGTGGGCCGCACGAGCGGCGGAGAAGGCCGCACGAGCGACCAACTAGGCAGTCCGAACCCTGTTTTTTCCCCTCTTTTTAATCCGAATGTATCTCTCATTTTGGTCATCTCTCTCTCACTCTAAACCCTATTTTCCTCCCCCCTTCTCTCTAGAAAACTCCCTCAAACATTGAAACCCTTTGATTCTTGCAATCTTTGGGCCAAGATCCTCATCCTCTTCCTCTAAATCTTGAAGCTCAAGGACTAGGGCTCCTCTTGGTGTGGTGTTAAGTGAAGAATCAACCATCAAAGCTAGGGTTTCTCTTCTCCATCTTCTCAAAGACTTTGAGGTAGGGATTTCTTGAGTTATATATATAAGTTTTGCTAGATTAATGTTGATTTAAAAAGGGTTTTGAAGTTTTGAGTTGATTTCTTTGATTTTGATTTCAAAATGAAGAGGGTCTTGAATGTGAGTTTGTATTTCAACCTTTTACTATCATTTTGTGGGTTTTCCTCTATTAAACTCATGGAAAATGGTGTGATGGAGTTCCTATAAGAAAATGATGAAAGTTTGTTATTGATGAAAACCCTAGAAATTGGGGATTTTTGGTAAAAGGGAAAATGTCTTGAAATTTCTTACTTTCTTGTGTTAAAAATGATGAATGAGAGGCTTTTTATCAATGTTTACCAAGATGACTAATTTACTTGATGTATGAGAAGGAAGTGTTATTTAAATGTTATGGCTAATACTTGAATAATGCAAGCTTGTGTGTGATAAATCATTAGATATCATAAATGGTGGGAAAATTGTAAATAGTGGGGATTTATATTTAAAATATGTCACTTGTAGCCATGGAGAGATTAAATTGTTATGACATGTGAAAAGAGAATTGTGGCAACATGTTGATGACTCATGTTAAATTTTGTGGATGAATATTGAAAGGAGAATATGAGAATGTAAATGTTGACATTGTTGTAGAGATATTCAAAATGAAGAAATGTTATGAGGTATGGAAAAGATTATTGCACTGCATATTACTTCATTTATCATTATGGATTGTGAATCTAAATTGAAGAGACTTACATCATGATGAAAATTGTTATTGTGATGAGAACTAATGGAAATGTGTATTGGGTAAATACGTTGGTAAGTCTGGATAGGGAGTGTAGATGAATTTGATAAGTTGGCCTGAGTGTCCAAGGTGAAAGACCTGAAAGCCACGCGGATAGGTGTCGAGCCTTCCGGTTAATACCGGTAAAAATGACAGTTTGGTAGTGCTCGTAGAGACTACTTGCAGACACCAGCCTAGGAATTACCAGTGTCGTATTTACCGCCCCTGTTGATTTAAATATTGGAAGTTTGAAATTGATGGGATTGCTAAATACTATCAAGAACATGATGAACTTAAAATCGTGCATTGAATATTATTGAGAATATGATGAGTTTGAAATAGGGCATCAAAATAAAGTTTTCCTTCATTATTGGCACTTGCATGGCATTACATATGCATTTTTAACGTTAATGGAATTGGCATAACTGTATATACTTTGTGAGAAATCTCTACTGGGCTTTATGCTCACCCCTATGGGATTTGGTGCAGGTATAGATGTGGTGACCCCACCAAGCTAAGGGCGTGGAGATGTTTGAAGAAGAGTAGTCTGACTCTTATTTTGTTGTGATATCTTTGTAAGCCAAGAGCTAATGTGTTTGGGTCCGTGAGACCATTATGTGTAACCGGGCTATTGCCTTGGAACTTGTAAGCCCTTAAGGGCCTTATTTGTTGTGATTTAATGATTTCCTTTATATGCTATGGATTTATGTACTAGTTTGTAAATACATGTACAATGGCATGTGAGAATACTTGGTAAACATTTGGAATTATGTAAATGAATTTGGTTAATATCTCATCTTTGGAAGTGGGTTGATGTAATAGTTATGTGGGATTATTCTCAGGGCGTGACAAAGTATTTCCTTCCTGTTTTATACTATCCTCTGTTCTGACATGTTTCTTCTGCTTAATGAATAATGATCCTATTTTCTTACACTGTATTTCGTGGCATCCTTAGCACCTGTTTACATTGTTACAGAGATCTCTGTCAGTTCCAATTCTTGGAACTCCTGTTTACTGTATTGATGGCCATCATATTTGATTGCCGGTCTTCCTGACCGTCCGTTCGGTCTTCAAGACTGCCTATACTAGTTTGCTATTGGATTTACCACGTATAACATTTATGCTTCCTGTATGAGATAAGAATCTGTTAAGTATATGATTTGTTTTACAGTAAGGACATCATTCATAACCTCTTTACACTGTTGTTATTCACTGAGCTCTAGCTCATGAGTTTACATTTATATGTATATGTAGGTGATCTAGTGCGAGAGGGGGACTTAGTGGTATCGACCTTGCCATAGTTTTGTCAAGCTACCTTTTGTGCCTCACTACGAGGTTCCCATCTCTTAAAGCTTAGGATGGCCGGTGATCACCCTTTTGTCAGTCACTCACATGTTATGAATAGTTTCAGTTTGCTTACACATATGGAGCTGATGGGAATGTACTCCCTCTCTCGGTTGTATTTTGGTAAACTTGTTGTATCTTGATGTATAGATATGTATATATATCTATAGCAATGCATTTTGTCTCATGTAGGTTACCACAGCTCGTTGGACATTTTATTTTCCGATATATTAGCTTCTGCTAGCCCCAATCATTTGATTGGTACAGGAAGGCCTTTGGTAATCACGAATTACTGGCCGGTTACGATGCTAAACCTATAGGGGCGGGTTTGAGTCGTGACAGAGTGGTATCAGAGCACGAGTTACACTGCACACACACATCCAAATGAGCTATAGGGTGTCCTAGAGAAGAAATTATGGGCATTTATTTGCAAGTGTGAGTGTGTTTCTTATATGCCTATGTGATGACAATGTAAATGTGAAATCTATTTGTCCTATGTTTATTATCAACCTGTTTACATAAAAACCAATAGAGGAGACAAGACCTACATATATATCTGATTTTTCTGAAGCATGAATGGAACGGTTAGAGCGAATGGTGGAGTTATTGACAGAATCTTTAAGACGACAACCAAGACAGCCATTCCAACCTCCTTCTCTGCCCTCAATCTTGGTTGAGCCATCTAACAACGGTGACATTATTACTTTGATGCAGAAGTTTAACAAAATGAAACCACCTACCTTTCTAGGGAGCCTTGAACCGTTGAAGGCTAAAGCATGGGTCTTAGAGATTGAGAAGTTGTTTAAAGTATTTCCCTGTTCTAAAGAGCAAAAGGTTTTGCTGGCAACTTTCATATTGCAAGAAAAAGCGAGAAGGTAATGGATGCTTATTCGTGATCAGCAGACTACCATGGCTTGGGCACAGTTTAAAGAGACATTTTATGAAAAATATTTCCCACAGCATGTAAAAGACCACAAAGTAGCAGAGTTTGAGCAACTAAAGCAAGGTACTATGTCGGTAGCAGAGTACGAAGCTAAATTCACCGAGCTTGCACGGTATGCGCCACATATGGTAGACACCGATTATAAGAAGGCTAGAAAATTTGAAGGTGGCCTGGATGTTGAGGTCCTTGACCGGATTAATGTACTCAAGTTGGTAAAATATGTTGGTGTCTTGGATAGAGCCATTATGGCTTAGGCAAACATTGTTGCACTAAAACAAGCAAAGACACCGGTGAATGAATAGAATGGTAAGAGACAGGGATTCAATTTTAAGAAGGGTCAGAATAACTCCAACAATTCACAGAATAAAAGGCAGAATACGGGATCATCAAATAGCTCTAGCCAAGGAAACGATACACCTATCTGCCCGGAATGTAAAAAACGACATGGGGGAGTTTACCGCAGAATTTCTAGTGCATGTTTCCAGTGTGGGAACTAAGGCCACATGATCAAAGATTTTCCACTGGGGTCCCAAAGCATGAGTCGACCTATGGCAAGTTCTGCCGCTTCAGCTTCAACACCAAGGGCTAATCTGAAAGCAACTGTAGCGAAGGAAATGTTGAAAAAAGAACGGGTTTTTGCATTAGTATTGGGTGATGTGCAGCATATGGAGACAGTTGTATCAGGTATTCTTCCTATCTATTCCCACAATGCATATGTGTTGATTGACTCGGGGTCTACACACTCCTTTGTGTCCTATGCTTTCGCTCCAAAAGTAACTAGATCATTGGAACCACTGCCTTATTTGTTAACTGTATCTTCTCTAACTGGAAGGTCTATGACTTGTGCGTATGTGTATCCTGCATGTGATATTACTATTGGGGACATGACTTTATATGTTGATTTGTTGCCTTTAAATATCACTCATTTTGATGTAATCTTGAAAATGGACTGGTTATTGAAGTATTGCGCTACTATTGACTGTTTGACTAAACAAGTTGTGTTCCGATTACCTGAATTACCTGAATTTACATTTCATGGAGTTGGTGTGGTATCTCTCCCATATTGAATTTCTTCCATGAAAGCAAATAAGTTGATTAATAAAGGCTGTAGAGGATTTCTATGCTCTGTGCTAATTGTGCCAATGGTTGCTAAACCTAATGTGGATAGCATTCCTATAGTTAAAGATTTTTCAGATGTTTTTCCAGATGATTTTCCCGGGAATTTAGTTGACAAAGAAATTGAGTAACTATTGAGATAGTACCAGGTACTTGGCCAATTTCCAAGACCCCATACCGGATGTCGACTACCGAATTGAAAGAGTTGAAAATTCAATTACAAGACTTGTTAGACAAGAAGTTCATCAGGCCTAGTAAGTCACCGTGGGGTGCTCTAGTATTATTCGTGAAAAAGAAAGATGGATCCTTAAGGCTTTGTGTGGATTACCGTGAGTTAAACAAGGTGATTGTGAAAAATAAGTACCCGTTGCCATGTATTGATGACTTGTTTGACCAATTGCAAGGGACGCAAGTGTTTTCTAAAATTGATCTGCGATTCGGATATCATCAGTTAAAAGTTAAAGCTGAAGATGTGGAAAAGACTACTTTTCGAACAAGATACGGCCACTATGAGTTCCTCGTTATGCCATTCGGGGTTACTAATGCACCGGTTGCTTTTATGGATTTAATGAACAGAGTTTTCAAGCCGTTCCTTGATAAGTTCATTGTTGTGTTTATTGACGATATTTTAATTTATTCCAAAGGTAAGGAGGAACATGAACAACACTTGAGACTAGCGTTGCAAACGCTGAGGGAGAAGAAATTGTATGCTAAATTGTCTAAGTGTGAGTTCTGACTAGATAGTGTCATGTTTTTGGGTCATGTGATAATGAAATATGGCATTTCTGTTGATCCGCAAAAGATAAAGGCAGTTGTAAATTGGCCTAGACCGATGAATGTTACAGAAGTCTGCAGTTTCTTGGGCCTGGCTGGATACTATCATCGGTTTGCAAAAGGCTTTTCTAAAATCGCCTTGCCACTCACTCAGTTAACACAAAAAATGGTCTCCTTTGAATGGACGGAACAGAGAGAGTCAGCTTTTCAAGAATTAAAAACGCGACTTATGACAGCACCGATTCTCACCCTACCATTAGGTACAGAGGGTTTTACTATTTTCAGTGATGCTTCTTATAAAGGTTTGGGGTGTGTGTTGATGCAGAATGGAAAGGTAATTGCATATGCTTCCCGTCAATTGAGACCGTATGAAAAGAGTTACCCAACTCATGATTTAGAACTTGCTGCAGTAGTTTTTTCCTTAAAGATTTAGTGCCACTACCTGTACGGGGCAACATGTGAGGTGTATACGGACTACAAGAGTCTCAAGTACTTCTTCACCCAAAAAGAGCTGAATATGAGACAGTGCGATAGTTAGAATTGATAAAGGACTATGATTTGCAAATCTTGTACCATCCGGGAAAGGCTAATACCATTGTTGATGCTCTTAGTCAGAAATCAAGTGGAAGCTTGGCTTGTGTACTTACTAGACAAAAAGTATTACTACAGGAAGTGGAAAGATTTGAACTTAATATTGTCCTGCGGGGTCAAGGTAGGATTTTAGCTGCTATCTCTGTACAACCGGCAATCTTTGAAGAAGTCAAAGAAAAACAATTGCAAGATGAATTCTTGAAAAACATTATAGATGAATGGGATTCCAAACCAAGACCGGGTTTCATTTTTGAAAACGATATGCTCAAATTTCAGGGAAGGTTATGTGTATCGAATGATGGTGACTTGAAAAAGTGAATTTTGCAAGAGGCGCACAACTCAAAATTCTCCACCCATCCAGGAAATACAAAGATGTACCAAGACTTAAACCAGAATTGTTGGTGGCCGGGAATGAAAAGAGAAATTGCTGAGTTCGTGTACACCTGTTTGCACTGCCAACAAGTTAAAGTAGAACATCAACAACCCGCGGGATTATTTCAACCATTACCGATACCGGAATAGAAATGGGAATATATCACAATGGATTTCGTTGTTGGATTACCTCGCTCCAGTAGAGGTATGGATTCAATTTGGGTAATTGTGGACCGTTTGGCAAAAACTGCTCATTTCTTACAGGTGAAAATGACTTATAATGTGGATAAGTTGGCTACATTGTATATCAATGAAATTGTGAAACTGCATGGAGTGCCTGTATCAATTGTATCTTATAGGGATCCAAAATTCACTTCGTGATTTTGGCAAAGTCTACAAAAAGCGTTGGGGACCAAATTAAGACTGAGTAGTGCATACCATCCGCAGACAGATAGCCAATCAGAAAGGACAATACAGACACTTGAAGATATGTTACATATGTGTGCGTTGGACTTCCACAGAAATTGGGAGACACATTTGCCTTTAGTTGAATTTGCGTACAATAACAGCTTTCATTCAAGCATTGGCATGGCACCATACGAGGCTCTATATGACAGGAAATGTCAGTCACCGATTTGTTGGGCTAAGGTTAGAGATAGACCGTTATTGGGACCTAAAATTGTACAAGAAACCACTGAGAAAGTGAAGTTGATCCAATAACAGTTGAAAACAGCTCAAAGTCGACAGAAAAGCTATGCGGATATGGGTAGACGGGAGAGAGAATATGAAGTGGGCAACCATGTTTTTATCAAAGTCACTCCGATGAAAGGACAGACCCGTTTTCGAACCAAGGAAAAGTTAGCACCTTAGTACATCGGACCTTATGAGATCATTGAGAAACTTAATCCAGTAGTGTACCGGGTAGCCCTACCTCTAGATATGGACCACATGCATAATGTCTTTCATGTTTCCATGTTGAGAGAATATCGTCAAGACCCTCTACATGTCATTAAGCCTATTTAGGTGCTTGTGAGTGATGACTATACATACAAAGGATGGCCCATTCGGATTTTTAACCGTCGTATCAAGAAGTTGAGAAATAAATAAATTCCTTTGGTCACAATGGATTGGCAAAACCATAGTGGGAGCTATGCAACTTGGGAAAGAGAAGAAGATATGCAAGAGAAGTACCCCGAGCTTTTTCCATTAGACCCTACACTCTTCACGGAAGAAAGTAATTGAGTTTGGAGGATCAAACGTCCTAAAGGGGAGAGATTGTAACACCCGCCTTCGTAATTAATTGTTATTTACCTGGAGCATGTACTTATATGTGACTTTCTGTCTTAAATGTTTATATGTGTAGATTAATTGTAACTTGTGTGCTATTTGAACTATGTTTTGTTTGACAGATAAGAGAAAATATGAACTAGACCTGTCTGATTCGTAAAATTTTAAGGTCATAAATTAAATGTTAGATTAGGTGGTTGGAGCTTAATAAATTAGGCTAAGTTAAATAGATTACCCTTAATTTAACTTTAAACTAAATTAAGCTTTAAATTGAGTTAGGAAAAGTAAAGTTTATATATTTTGTATATTAGAACTTCAACAATAAGAGAGAGAGAGAGAGAGAGAGAGAGAGTCTGATAGAGAGAAAATAGAGACACATTGTAGTGAAAGAATTCTAGAGACTCATAAGAGAAAGAGAAGGAGAAGAGGAGAAGAGAGGGATTAGGCTAACTCTTCACCAAATTAACCCTTGAGGGTAAGAATTCTTTTCAATTTCTTGAATCTAAGTTATTCTATTCTTGAACTCATATGTAATGAGAGTTAAGGTTGAAAATCCTAGAGAGAAGAAATGTAAGAAATAGCTCAAGATGACATTTTCCATGTTTCACACATATTTCTTGCATGAATTTTGCCTCATGGATGTGGACTTGAAATCATATATATGCATATGTGAAGATTGTACACTTTTATTTAAAACTTGATCTTGAATGTTTTCTGTAAAACCTTGATTTTGGGTTGATATTAGCATTTACTCATTCAACATGCTTGAATCAATTTTGGGCCTTGCTTTGTACAAAATTAGAGTTAGTTTCAAAAAGGGTAAAGCTTAAAAAAAAAGCAGATTTTCGGTGTTGTAACACCCCAGAACCACACGTGCGGCAGGGATGATCGCACGTGCGGGAAACCAAGGGAGAGGAGCTGTGCATTTTGTATTAATTGCACGTTTTGGCGCACACGCGGTGGGGAGTGCCCACACGTGCGGCCAAGGCACTCCGCACGTGCGGCTGTTTGGCAGGTCCAATCTCATTTTTTTGCTTCATTTTTCCTTTTTCCCAGGCTTCCGTTAGCATGGTTTCTACACGTATTTGACGTTTATATGCATTG